>CM036754.1:39862278-40084778 GCA_020796225.1 Arion vulgaris
TTTTTACGAAAGGTAAAATAGACCTCACCGTTCAGAAATCAATGACAAACTACTGAACGTGTAAGTGGTGACTAGAAAATCAACGACTCGTTTACGCGCCCTCGTGTAAAGGATATGCGCCGATTTTCATTCATTCAAAGTCCACCTGCTCACCGTATATATGGGAAATTATTGATTGTATCTTCTCTCTCTACCCCTCTAAAGACGACACTTAATAAGGGTGCTAGAACTTTGAAAGTGTACTCTTCAGTCAGTTACCTTACTGTAAAAACACTTTACATACTTTCTGGGAATACAAGTTGCTATAACAAATAGTAGTAGGAGTAGTGAGTAGAAATGGGTGCGCTGTAGTCAATGCTCTACTTGAATAGTGTTGCATTGCTGGATATGTTGCGATCTCCAAGTTCAGGCCTCTTGATTTCAAGCCTAAGTGTTTCGGGAAACGCCGATAATCGCCGGTTTCCTACGGCCATTGGATTGTGTCAACAGTTTGCAGTGCTACCACTTCCGGTAGAGATAACACTGCTGTAGAACGTGTTAGTAGCACTCCCCTGGTTAAACTAATCTTCTTTTATTTTGTCTATTTTATATCCCAGGAACAGAAATTCTCGTTTGACAGAATTTAAACCCATCTTAGCTGACGTTAGATCCGTTCTGTATACAGTGTTCTTACTGTTGTTGTATTTTTATACTTACTGGCCAAGTTTCATGACCTTTCAGGTCATGGACGTCCCCAAACATGTTTACAGGAGCGGGCAATATTACTAACAATTTGATAGTTTGAAAAATTCGTGGCATATACTTTACAGTGCGTAGTCATCATTCACAGTAAACGAGTCATTGCTTTTTCTAGGCACCACTTATACGTTCAGAAGTTTGCCATTGCTTTCTGAACGGTGAGGTCTATTTTACCATTCGTAAAAATCCCACGGAAACGAAATACCTGCCACAGAGTTTGAACGACGTACGTTTGAATAGTGATTCAGCCCACTTCCGCTTAAGCTACAAACGCCCACGGTTGGTAGTTTACTAAAAGGAAATAGAAAAGCAGATTTCCGTAACTGTTTTGTTTTCCTCTTTCTTTCATTTCTCTCATCTTGTATTACCTCATAGCGACATTTCTCTCATCTTGTATTACCTCATAGCGACATTTCTTTCATCTTGTATTACCTCATAGCGACATTTCTCTCATCTTGTATTACCTCATAGCGACATTTCTCTCATCTTGTATTACCTCATAGCGACATTTCTCTCATCTTGTATTACCTCATAGCGACATTTCTCTCATCTTGTATTACCTCATAGCGACATTTCTCTCATCTTGTATTACCTCATAGCGACATTTCTCTCATCTTGTATTGCCTCATAGCGACATTTCTCTCATCTTGTATTGCCTCATAGCGACATTTCTTTCATCTTGTATTGCCTCATAGCGACATTTCTCTCATATTGTATTACCTCATAGCGACATTTCTCTCATCTTGTATTACCTCATAGCGACATTTCTCTCATCTTGTATTGCCTCATAGCGACATTTCTCTCATCTTGTATTGTCTCATAACGACAGAATAAGAAAAGATCTCCAGAGCGGACTCTTGTGTGTGGTTGATAAGCAGTGTCCACCCCCGCCTCTGTTTTCTCTGATGTTCCCCTTTTGAGTGGACGGCCTTTAACTTTACCTCCACTATATCGGAGTACCATTGACTTTTGAGTGGACGGCCTTTAACTTCACCTCCACTATATCGGAGTACCATTGACTTTTGAGTGGACGGCCTTTAACTTCACCTCCACTATATCGGAGTACCATTGACTTTTGAGGCACACTCTCTGTTTTTCTTCTTTGCGTTCGTTCTTTACAACCAATTTTAATCACTCTTTGTGATATGTTTGATCTTTGCCAAGAACGTGTATACGTTGCACATTCGTTTGGTAGGCCCCTAAACGCATAGACTTCGACACGTTTAGGACATGTGCATCCGATTTCAGCCAAACCTCCTTAGTCGCCTCTTACGACATGCGTGGCAGGTAACAGCGGTTCTATTCTTTCCACCTCAAATTTAGGCCCCGGTAACCACTCGGGCGACTCTTTGTTTATAATCTGCATATGTGGGCGACTCTCTGTTTATAATCTGCATATGTGGGCGACTCTCTGTTTATAATCTGCATATGTGGGCGACTCTTTGTTTATAATCTGCATATGTGTTCGAACTATTGAATTAGTTGTGACTTGATGAAGTTCAGTACTGATGTTGTGTGATGAGAGTAAGGGAGATAATTGAGCTCGAGATCGGAGCACATATGAACGTGACCGAAATGCTATGATGATAGTCCTCATATAATTGATAACTGGCCCACTTTTTCCCAGATATCATAATTTCTAAACCTGTCCTTTCTTGATACTCCCAGCATTCTGCATAAACTTTTCATCTCTGTCTTGACCAGTGGCGGCTCGTGGTCAGTTTTCTTGGTGGGGCTAGAGAAAATTTAGGGAAAATCATGGTATTTTGAGTATTTACTATTATTTGCCTATTTCGGAAGTTATTCTCCTTTCGATTATTGGTGGGGCCGAGTCCGCTGGCCCTCAATGACGAGCCGCCCCTGGTCTTGGCTATAAATGTCAATTTCCGGGGAAAAGGAGAGGGCACCAACCCCACCACCCTTGCCTTAAAATATGGACGCCCCTGCCTCGATTCCCTTCCATATTTCTGAACAAAGTGTCAAAGTTCAGATAAACGACATTAAAGAAGTTCAACTAATTTGTTCAATGTTTGTTCACTTTTCAATGTCCATGTCTCGTGGTTAAAAGTATTTAGAAGATATTGTACACACGAACTCTTATGTCTTTGTTTATTGTAGATATTAATGTTTGAACTGATGGTGCACGCTGATTCTGTTGTTATTTGGTAAACAAGCACTTAAGGATGACATTCATGTCAGAGATGAAGTTCATATTTATATTCATACATATACATGTATTGATTGTTAGGACCATGATCGTTGCACGTCGGTGAGTAACCATGTGTGGCCCGATCTCTTTCTTATACAGGAAGATCTCAGCGGCAGTGTACGAACCAGCCCCCAATTCAAAGCTAGATCAGGGTTTTCCAGGTCATTTATGGGACCCAATTTAGAGTTGGCTGTGGTTTAATACAGCTGTCTATAACGTAACCAACAGCCGCAGGAATAACATTAGTAGCTCCATCCCCTGAATCAATAACGGTGCCAGTGAGAGTTTTATATCCTACCTGGCGTGAAGATGTCCAACCTGTACAGCAATATATCAGATCAGGAATGTTGAAAGACTTGAACATGATTTCAGCCAGAGCCAACTATAAACTTATGGGCCTTCGGACTCAAATAAGAATTATGGGAAATCAGACCACAACTACACCACGGGACCTCGCATTCCAGTATTGTTGTATATAAACGAATTCATTTTAAAATCAACACAAAATGCTAACTCGAAGTTATATTATGCAACAAGTTAAGTTTAACAATAAGGAATATCAATATTATGAATATTTTTCACCAATAAATAACCATAGACTCACAGATCTCAGTAAAATTGCAAAAAAGCTTGCAGTGTTCTATCAACCATATATACATTCCATCCTCCTTCTCTGTTCTAGGTCAGGGGTCCCCAAGTCAGTTGTCTGGCCTAGTTATCTAGAGTTGGCTGTGGTTCAGCAGTGTATTCTCTGTTCTATTGAGTGTTCAGTTGTCTGGCCTAGTTATCTAGAGTTGGCTGTGGTTCAGTTGTGGATCCGTTAGAAGAAAATAACTATTCTAAACTCTTCTATAAAACATTCGCAATACCCAACTCAACTATCCCCCGTCCCTTCAACCACCTACGACTACGCCAGCCGACCACGCCAGATGTTTACATTAATTTGACTAACAGAGAAGAAAGTCAAGGACTTGCAGACTACATTTAATGGATGTTGTCAGTATCGCCGCTTGCTGGAGCAGATAAACCCATATTGTCACAAACTATCGTATCACGTGCCAACAAATTGAAGGACAACACAAACACACGTGTTCATTATCTGTCATTCTATTGTTCTTCTTCAAATCGGGAATGTAATCTTTAGCTTCGCATTCTATTAGCAATCATTGCATAAGCAATCAATTCATAGAAAAATCAATCATTTTAAAAATCAATAATTTGTGGAATCAAATATTTCATAATCAATTTTTGTATTTAAAAAAGTTGTTTTAAAATCAATAGTTCATGGGGCATGGAAAGAAAACATAAATTAAGTAAGAGCTCATTGAGTTCTAAAAAAATTAAATAATCAGGAATCATTTATAAGAGAAACAATTACCGAATGAATTAATTATCGAAAGATTCAATTATCGAAAGATTCAATTATCGAAAGATTCAATTATCGACAGAATCAATTAATGGAAGAGTTAAACCAGAAGTTTACTCCTAGGAAACACAAGAAAGTACTATTGTAGATCTACTCTGTGTCGATAGATCTACTCTGTGTCGATAGATCTACTCTGTGTCGATATATCTACTCTGTGTGGATGGAGCTAGCTAACTAACTAACAAGCTAGCTAGCTATCTAAGTAACTAAGTAATTAGCTAACTAATTAATTAAATAACCAACCAGCCAATTCAATAAATAATTAATTAACTATCTAGTAACTAGTTATTAAACTATTAACTAACTAACCAGGTAACTAACGGACTAAGTAAATAACAAACGAACAACTCCTCCAAGTTGTGTTGATATTTTTGTCTCTATAATTATGTACAAATATTGCTTTGTGTTGTACCAGATTTAATCCTGTTTTGATAGTTCTCTACAAGAAATCTACCGAAGCATCACCTCATGTCAGAGCGGTTGGTGAATACAAGCAACCAGATTGTTACTAGCTACTAAGAACAACAAATGGTGCGGTGATGTATTATAAATATCTACTCCGGGTAAAAAAAAAAGATTTTTAATAGCATTAATTACGTGTATTACGTGTAATAAATTAATATTGAGCTCGCTAGACTTTTGATCGTTAAAATAATTGGAGCACACATGGTTAATCACCGAATTGCAATGATGATGGTACAATTAGTCGATCGTTTAAATAATAGAGAAACATGTAACAACAAAGTAATGTAATCTTACAAAGTATATCAACAATATATAGCCAATTTCAATCAAAATGCCTTTATCAAGTTGTGGCCTCCGATAACATACGGCTCAGGTAAAAATTCATTGAAAATAAGACCACAACTGTCGCGTAATCCTTGCATTCCAGTGCTGTTGTATATAGACGAAGACGTTGTAAAAACAATACATGTTAAATCAATGTTATTAAATCAAAATGAACGTGTTACAAGTTAAGTTTCAAGTTAAGGAATATCAGTATTATTCACATTTTTTCATCAAACAATAATCATGAACGTATAGAATTGTGTCAAATTGTAAAAAAACCAAAACGTATAGTGTTCTATCAAACATATACAAAACTAGCCCCCATTAAACAGGAATTTTCGATTTCTCGTCAGAGCTTCTTCTTCTTCTTTGCGTTCGTTCTTTACGACCAATTTTAATCACTCTTTGTGATATGTTTGATCTTTGCCAAGAACGTGTATACGTTGCACATTGGTTTGGTAGACCCTAAACGCATAGACTTTTACACGTTTAGGACATGTGCATCCGATTTCAGCCAGATCTCCTTAATCGCCTCTTGCGACATGCGTGGCAGGTTACAGTGGTTATATTGTTTACATCCCAAATTTGGGCTCCGGTAACCATTCGGGTGTCGTCAGAGCTAATTGTGCTTATGCTGCTGGAGGCCATGATCAAGCAAAAGATATAACAAAAGTAAAGAAATTCAGACTTCCTATACGGCAGACGTAACATAAACTGGAAGACAATAAATCCTCAACGACACTAACATAAAAGATTTTCCGAGTGCAAAGTGAAAACGAAATCAAATTCAATGAAAATTGAATGCATTCAACAAGGTATGATTTGAAGATGAACATGATAATGATGCGTGCTGATGCACATCACTTTTAACCATACGCTTGTCTTTTTTTATATTGCTACTTTGACGATCAACATTCCCCCGTGCGGTGCCGGGGCCGCAAGGAAGCAAAGAATAGTAATTTTGCGACCTACATGGCATGTCGTAAGAGGCGACTGAGGTAGGGACCTAGGGAAACTACACTAATTACTAAAAATAGTAGCAGAAATCGGATGTGCTGGCTTACTTGTAGGCGCATAACTGGCACAACGTACACTCGCTCTTAGGCTCAGATCACATACAGATCGCACTGAGGTCAACAAGTGGTCGATATGGAGCTATCGAAGAAGAAGAAGACGATCAATAAAAAGTTAGGTTTTAAATCTTCAGTAGTCAGGTGACGAACAGTGGTTTGACAACTAACTGACTTCATAGCCTAGAGTGTCAGGACACGTGACTAAATCCTATTATTTGTGAAATCATTGTTCCGTATTCCCGTCGCTATTGACCGGCTTTGATAAATGTCCAAATATTCAAATAACACATCTCTTGAGTTCTAAACTGATGCATCGTGTGTATGGAACACCGTTATCTCATTGTTTTTAGTAATTGTGTATAGAATGTGTCCATATCACATGAAATTGTGGTCACAAATGCAATTGGGCGCTTGCAGGATTACGACAAGTTGCATAAATGTGCGCTGTGTTTGTGTGGGTACCTTTGATGCGCACTACAGTTTTTAGACTAACACGGTTAGTATCTTAATACAGCACGTGAGTTATCCGTAAAGATATGGTCAGTTTTCATGTTAATCACGTGATCAACCTGCGACATAGCTGCGACGTGTCCACTCTATAGGACAGAACCGGCCGAGCACATGTCCTGCGCGTGTCCTACTCCTGTCCGAGTACTCACATGATCGCTGGAGAGAAGATTCACAGAATCAGAAAGTGTGGTTTGGTATGAGAATTATGCTTTGCGCGCATGTTTGTCAAACTAAAATGGTTTTTGGTCGTCCAGGCGATAGGGAGCGTGTTTAGCAGTGTTGAACCACGCCAGAGCATCTGTTGTCAATATACTTTTTCTTGTCTTTATTTTAATCTGTCTGTCAAGGGTTAAAACTAGATTACAAAACAGATTTCTGGAACCAAACGATAATGTCTTTTTGTTAATCTTTGGTGAACGAGGGATGCTCACGAGGGAGTGTTTTGAAATCAGTCACTATATGTATATGTTAAACTATTATCAAATGTATGAAAGCTTAGCACATACAATACGACAAAGCATATGACAATCCATTTTAGCAGCATCAATTTTCACTGAAACCACATCACGAACCTGACATCACCCATCATGTGCCGACGGTCAATCAAAAATATAGCTTTGCACCGTATTACCTAATATACATCAAGATATGAAAAAGGTTTTAAAAAACACCACGAACCGAAACAATAAATACTCACCTACTTTATTTCCTAATGTTTCTATGGTAACAAAGTGGGGCCTGGTTGATCTGAAAAACCTGGTTCAATTGTAGATTTGAATCCCGAACTCCTATCCTACGTAACACGTGAACTGACCACTATGCTATCGAGACTCTCGATTACGTATACTAAGTGTTAACAAGATTGTGGGAAAACATATATGGGCTTTTAAATACAAATGTTAAAAGAGATTTATCATATATCATGGACAGACCTGCTGCCGTGTAGGTCGGCTGAGGACAGTCAAAGGGCTAGCGGAGAGCGAACCCAGTAAATACTGGTTTTAAACCGGACACGTCACCGAAGGATAAGCACTAGAGCTCATCGTTTATCATGGACAAACTGCTGCCTTGCAGGTCGGCCGGGGACAGTCAAAGACTAACGGACATCGAACCCAGTTATCACTGGTTGAGATCGGATAGCCGAAGAATAAGCACAAGAGCTCTAAATGGTACTGAAGATTGTGACGTAAAACACGTTCGTGCAAAGGTTGTTTATATATCACAATAAGAATGATAAAAATGGCTGAAAAAGAGGACTGAGAGAGAGAGAGAGGTCATGGACAGAGAAGAGAAAAAGAACAAATAGATATATCCAGAAAGAACTCCAAATCAAAGAAAACCGACTGATGCTACAAAAAAAGAATGAAAATATTGAAGTATTTGAGACATCAAAATAAACGAAAGCTTGATGAAAACCGTTATGGAAGGAGATTTCCCAGCAAAGAGGAAGACGATGGAGAAGATGCATTTAGGATGTAACTGATGGTTTGATCATGACGGCTGTAGAGGGGGGACATTTTGCCTATGAGAGAAAAATTTCGAATGACTATTTGAGTGGTAAAGTTCTGCCCAAGACAAGCTATTTGATGTGTCCGACAGTAAAGTTCTGTCCAGGACAAGCTATTTGATGTGTCCGACAATAAAGTTCTGCCCAGGACAAGCTATTTGATGTGTCCGACAGTAAAGTTCTGCCCAGGACAAGCTATTTGATGTGTCCGACAGTAAAGTTCTGCCCAAGACAAGCTATTTGATGTGTCCGACAGTAAAGTTCTGCCCAAGACAAGCTATTTGATGTGTCCGACAGTAAAGTTCTGCCCAGGACAAGCTATTTGATGTGTCCGACAGTAAAGTTCTGCCCAGGACAAGCTATTTGATGTGTCCGACAGTAAAGTTCTGCCGAAGACAAGCTATTTGATGTGTCCGACAGTAAAGTTCTGCCCAGGACAAGCTATTTGATGTGTCCGACAGTAAAGTTCTGCCCAAGACAAGCTATTTGATGTGTCCGACAGTAAAGTTCTGCCCAGAACAAGCTATTTGATGTGTCCGACAGTAAAGTTCTGCCCAGGACAAGCTATTTGATGTGTCCGACAGTAAAGTTCTGCCCAAGACAAGCTATTTGATGTGTCCGACAGTAAAGTTCTGCCCAAGACAAGCTATTTGATGTGTCTGGCAGTAAAGTTCTGCCCAGGACAAGCTATTTGATGTGTCCGAATGTTCAAGAAAAGATAATCATCACATCTTGTATCGTTACAATGAGTTTCAATCATGATTAAGATGCATATATTCTGTTTCCTCACATTCTTAACGCATTAAAAGAGTCTTTCCAAGCGGAGGAGTTTCAGGGTTGTGAATCCCAGTCGCTGATCAGATTGAGAGAGAGATGGATGTCGATATTTGTATAGCCCGAAAAGAACGGCATGTCAAATATGCAAAGAGATTAATTAATCAACATCGAATTGGCGCGTTGGGCCGCTGGACGCTGCTGGATTTGTTGAGGCGGAGATCGGAACGTCTATGGACGTGTCCGAAGTTCTATGATGATAGTCTTCATATAACTGATAACTGATCTACCGAGTTACACTATAACATAGTGTCAGAACTGATTGTTCATAGCGGAGACCGTTTCAGCTGACTCATGGCCTAAAAATCGTATAAGGTCAACCACTATACCGTCTTCTTTGCTGATGAGCTGTCACCTTTCCATCCTCGTTCCCTCTATGGGCGTTCACTGAAGTTTTTCAAGGGAGGGACAAAATAATAGTCCCAACGGAGCACAAGTCTTCAACAAACTTTGTTCAGTTCATCCTCTCTACTACCATCTCTTCCAATCTTTCCATGTTTATACCTATCTTTTAATATCATCCTCCTGCTCTCTTCTCCAGATATGTCTATAGGTCTTCCTCTACTTCTCTTTCCCTGCGGGTTCCAATACAGTGAGTTGATAGTTTACTACGCGGAAATGGAGAAGATCAGATTTGTATAATAATGTTTTAAAAAAAAAAAAGTTTTTCTGGGGGTGGCACTACCCCCTCTTTCTTCTTTGCGTATGTATGCCCAAGCTTCCTCAAGTTCCATCTCTGTTTAACTCCTCAACAAATAACAAACATACAGCCATCTGATGTTGGTTGTTGGTTGTTACAACTTTAGATCAGAGCGGGTGTCTGTCAGCTTGCATTATTTGCTATCTGCGTCCCTGTTCGCTTTACATTGAAGATGCCAGACACAATACAATCAAAGATTTGTTTCTAATTAGCCGAACATCGACTAGGTCCAGAGTTGTAGAAAGATAATAAACAATGCCACAACCTCCGAAGACCGTACAGTTCATTTTCGATACAGCTAATCAGTATTTTTGTGTGATCATCTCTGGAACCGTTTTCGACACTGCTAATTTATTTTCTGCGTCCCAACAGTCTTATTTTTGTGTGTTGAGGTGGGGTACAACGCAGGGGTTCTGTGGGTTTTGTTACAACAGAAAAGAGATTGACAAAACGTCCCGAGTTCTAGAGTATTTGCACCCATGTCGCCATTAAAACAATAACGAGACACTCTATTCACTCGGCCACCTGCAAAACTCGTTGTACCCAGCGCGGGTGCGCACGCATTACTACCAGCACTCTTTTAATTTGGAGGTGAAAGAATAAGGCAGGACGATTTTTTAAAAAGATGAAGCCGGGAAAATGTTAAACGAAACAAGACACAAGAGTGCTCTCGACTGCCGGTCATAATGAGGCTATCCGTGTCGATGGGCGATGGCGACCAGTTGTGTCTTTTGTCCGCGGATCCTTGAGTTTCTTGCCATCCTTCACCGCGTACAGGATGAAGACTGTCTCTCTCCACCCCAGGGACTTATAATTCATTCTCGTCCTGCACTCTCTCTCCCTAGCTATTTCTTTCTTCTTGTCTATTGTTAACCGCTATCTCCCACCCGGAGACTGTCCGTCAAGATCTCTGTAACCGTAACCGTCACGTCAATGTCATCTTCATCGATTTTATTGTTGGTTTTCTCCAACATCTTCACAACCACACACCTTCACAGAAATTGGGTAGAACTTAAGAGAACAATACCAAATCTGTCAATCATTGACTCACGACATGTCACAAATTTAAACTGTTCTGACTCCTGCTGTGAGCTTGTCATTTTTCAGAATCACCCATCCCCCAAAACAGAAAGTGACAACTCAGCGTCATATTGTAATCCGGAACATATTCGAACTGACTCGATGCTGGTTTTAATTATAAATGACTGGTTATTGGTTATTGGAGAAAGGTAATGAAAGACATGGTTCCTGGAACACGAGGCAGGGGATGATCAAGACGAAGGGGGCAGCAGGACATTAAAGAGAGCAAGAAGAGGCCGGAGAACTTGCAAGAGAACGAGAGCTTTTCAGGCGGGTTGTGATGAGTGCTGTGAAGAATGACATTAAAACAAACACAAAGCTGAGAATATTTCAATCAAATGTGAAGTCAGTGCTTTTCTATGGCTCGGAAACATTGAAGACAACAAAAGAAACCACCAGAAAACTACAGACCTTCATAAATGGATGTTTACGTAGAATAGAGGACTGAGATGGTATGATAAGATATGATCGAGGAACTCAGTGAAAGAGCTAAGCAGATACTAGTGGAGAAAGAACTAAGGAGATACTAGTGGAGAAAGAGCTAAGCAGATACTAGTGGAGAAAGAGTTAAGCAGATACTAGTGGAGAAAGAGCTAAGCAGATACTAGTGGAGAAAGAGTTAAGCAGATACTAGTGGAGAAAGAGCTAAGGAGATACTAGTGGAGAAAGAACTAAGCAGATACTAGTGGAGAAAGAACTAAGGAGATACTAGTGGAGAAAGAGCTAAGCAGATACTAGTGGAGAAGAGTTAAGCAGATCTAGTGGAGAAAAGTAAGCAGATACTAGTGGAGAAGAGTTAAGCAGATACTAGTGGAGAAAGAACTAAGGAGATACTAGTGGAGAAAGAACTAAGCAGATACTAGTGGAGAAAGAGCTAAGCAGATACTAGTGGAGAAAGAGCTAAGCAGATACTAGTAGAGAAAGAACTAAGCAGATACTAGTGGAGAAAGAGTTAAGCAGATACTAGTGGAGAAAGAGCTAAGCAGATACTAGTGGAGAAAGAGCTAAGCAGATACTAGTGGAGAAAGAGCTAAGCAGATACTAGTGGAGAAAGAGCTAAGCAGATACTAGTGGAGAAAGAACTAAGCAGATACTAGTGGAGAAAGACTAGCAGATACTAGTGGAGAAAGAGCTAAGCAGATACTAGTGGAGAAAGAGCTAAGCAGATACTAGTGGAGAAGAGCTAAGCAGATACTAGTGGAGAAAGAGCTAAGCAGATACTAGTGGAGAAAGGCTAGCAGATTAGTGGAGAAGAAAGAGATACTAGTGGAGAAAGAGTTAAGGAGATACTAGTGGAGAAAGAGCTAAGCAGATACTAGTGGAGAAAGAGCTAAGGAGATACTAGTGGAGAAAGAGCTAAGCAGATACTAGTGGAGAAAGAGATAAGCAGATACTAGTGGAGAAAGAACTAAGGAGATACTAGTGGAGAAAGAACTAAGCAGATACTAGTGGAGAAAGAACTAAGCAGATACTAGTGGAGAAAGAGCTAAGGAGATACTAGTGGAGAAAGAGCTAAGCAGATACTAGTGGAGAAAGAGCTAAGAAGATACTAGTGGAGAAAGAGCTAAGGAGATACTAGTGGAGAAAGAGCTAAGGAGATACTAGTGGAGAAAGAGCTAAGCAGATACTAGTGGAGAAAGAGCTAAGCAGATACTAGTGGAGAAAGAGTTAAGCAGATACTAGTGGAGAAAGAGCTAAGCAGATACTAGTGGAGAAAGAACTAAGCAGATACTAGTGGAGAAAGAGCTAAGCAGATACTAGTGGAGAAAGAGCTAAGCAGATACTAGTGGAGAAAGAGCTAGGAGATACTAGTGGAGAAAGGATACTTAGAGCTGCAGATACTAGTGGAGAAAGAGCTAAGCAGATACTAGTGGAGAAAGAACTAAGCAGATACTAGTGGAGAAAGAGCTAAGGAGATACTAGTGGAGAAAGAGTTAAGGAGATACTAGTGGAGAAAGAGCTAAGGAGATACTAGTGGAGAAAGAACTAAGCAGATACTAGTGGAGAAAGAACTAAGCAGATACTAGTGGAGAAAGAGCTAAGCAGATACTAGTGGAGAAAGAGCTAAGCAGATACTAGTGGAGAAAGAACTAAGGAGATACTAGTGGAGAAAGAGCTAAGCAGATACTAGTGGATAAAGAGCTAAGCAGATACTAGTGGAGAAAGAACTAAGGAGATACTAGTGGAGAAAGAGCTAAGCAGATACTAGTGGAGAAAGAGCTAAGCAGATACTAGTGGAGAAAGAACTAAGCAGATACTAGTGGAGAAAGAGCTAAGCAGATACTAGTGGAGAAAGAACTAAGGAGATACTAGTGGAGAAAGAGTTAAGGAGATACTAGTGGAGAAAGAGCTAAGGAGATACTAGTGGAGAAAGAACTAAGGAGATACTAGTGGAGAAAGAACTAAGGAGATACTAGTGGAGAAAGAGCTAAGCAGATACTAGTGGAGAAAGAACTAAGGAGATACTAGTGGAGAAAGAACTAAGCAGATACTAGTGGAGAAAGAGCTAAGCAGATACTAGTGGAGAAAGAGCTAAGCAGATACTAGTGGAGAAAGAACTAAGCAGATACTAGTGGAGAAAGAACTAAGGAGATACTAGTGGAGAAAGAGCTAAGCAGATACTAGTGGAGAAAGAACTAAGGAGATACTAGTGGAGAAAGAACTAAGGAGATACTAGTGGAGAAAGAGCTAAGCAGATACTAGTGGAGAAAGAACTAAGGAGATACTAGTGGAGAAAGAGCTAAGCAGATACTAGTGGAGAAAGAACTAAGGAGATACTAGTGGAGAAAGAGCTAAGCAGATACTAGTGGAGAAAGAGCTAAGCAGATACTAGTGGAGAAAGAACTAAGCAGATACTAGTGGAGAAAGAGCTAAGCAGATACTAGTGGAGAAAGAGCTAAGCAGATACTAGTGGAGAAAGAGCTAAGAAGATACTAGTGGAGAAAGAGCTAAGCAGATACTAGTGGAGAAAGAGCTAAGCAGATACTAGTGGAGAAAGAGCTAAGCAGATACTAGTGGAGAAAGAGCTAAGGAAGAAACGATGGCGATGAATAGGTCATACATTGAGAAGACCGACCGGAAGCATTGCAAAGACAGGCACTGTTTTGGAACCCGCAGAGAAAGGGGAGTGGAGGAAGGCATAGAATCCTGAAGAAGAGAGCTGGAAGCTGCTATTAAAAGGATAGGTAAAACATGGACAGAATTGGAAGGGATGACAGGAGAGATGAAGAACTGGAAGAGATTTGTTAAAGACCTGTGCTCCGTTGGGAGTTGAAAGGTGATGATGATAAATGCGGCATTCCGCAAGGACATGCTACTACTTTGTTACTGGTTACTGAACCAATGTCATTTGCACTCCGGCAGACCCATAGCTGCTCAGTATCCTTCAGCAGATATCGAAAGGTATGCATGCTGATGGTTCCGGTGACTCGCTGGTTAAACACGCTCCTCACTCTGGATATCAGTTCTCCAGTTCTACGTGTACAACTCCTTAAATCGATGGATCGATTCAACATCAATTTAAGTGTCCTCATCCAACAGGCGGTTGCCAAAAGACTGAAGAACATTCGTCTTATCCATCCTCAATTCCCCGGCGATCAATCCAGATGATGCAATATTGTGCGATCTCTCATTGTTACAAACACCCGCATACCCAGAACAGACATTCCAGGTAAATCTCTGGAAGCTGAAAACTTCAATAGGCGACATGACACACACCGTCGTTACTGCCACCTCAATAGACGACATGACACAAACACCGTCGTTACTGCCACCTCAATAGACGACATGACACACGCCGTCGTTACTGCCACCTCAATAGACAATATGACACACACCGTCGTTACTGCCACCTCATTAGACGACCAGCAGACACACCGTCGTTACTGCCACCTCAATAGGCGACATGACACACACCGTCGTTACTGCCACCTCAATAGACGACATGACACACACACCGTCGTTACTACCACATCAATAGACGACAGACACACCGTCGTTACTGCCACCTCATTAGACGACATGACACACACACCGTCGTTACTACCACATCAATAGACGACATGACACACACACCGTCGTTACTACCACATCAATAGACGACATGACACACACACCGTCGTTGCTACCACATCAATAGACGACATGACACACCCCTTTGTCTGTAATACCGTTTTTTAGAGCGATGTTGGCCAGGGAAACATTCACCCATTACGACATTCATTGTAGGTCGTCTTTGTTCTCCTTTCAAACACCATCAACACACTGGCGATGAGATTATTAAAAGAACATCGTAACAAACGTGTCTTCTCCGGGCTGACTTGAGAGCGAGACTCCCTACACCAAAGCAAATCTGTGTGCAATGTTTCATATCGAAATATACTAAAACATATCTACATTTGCATTATCTAATGAAAGAAAGTGAAATGATTTAAGAACACAAATCGAGTGTTTAAGAGTTTGCGCTTTTTTCCTTAGTAACGTATGGTTGTGAGACATGGATCATTGACAAAGCGGAAGAGAAGATCATTAATGCCTTTGAATGCAAATGTTACAGAAGAGTACTTAGAATATCATGGATAGAGAAAAGAATAAATGCTTCTGTTCTGCAACAGCTTGATATTACAGAGAGTTGGTTATTAAGGAACATAAAATCAAGGCAAAGTTAATATTTCGGACACATCAAGTGACATGAGTGCCTAGAGAATATAATTCTGGAGGGAATGGTGTCTGAAAGAAGAATGAGAGGAAGACCTAGAAGATGATGGGTGCAAGATGTCATTGGCGATCTGAGAATGACTGCTGCTGACACCGGTTAACTTGCACAGAATAAAGAAATTTTCATGACTGCTGTGATGGGAGCCAAGTTCTGGAAAGTACAAGCTACTTGATGATGATGATGATAAAGGAAAGAATATGACTTCAAATATTTCCTTAATTCAACACTGACCATTGCAAGGATGTATGTATATATACTCATGGTAACTATCATGATGTGCACCGTTTCAAATCTGTTGAAAGATAAAAAGCACATGTAGTCTTAACCGAAGTGGAATGGTGGTGGTGGTGGGAGGAGGAGAGGGGAGAAGGAGTTTGAAAAATGTTAATTGGTGGTTTACTATGCGGATATGGAGTAGAACTGTTTCACATCACATTTCAATCTCCATGTTTCACATCACATTTCAATCTCCATGTTTCACATCACATTTCAATCTCCATATTTCACATCACATTTCAATCTCCATGTTTCACATCACATTTCAATCTCCATGTTTCACATCACATTTCAATCTCCATATTTCACATCACATTTCAATCTCCATATTTCACATCACATTTCAATCTCCATATATTTCACATCACATTTCAATCTCCATATTTCACATCACATTTCAATCTCCATATTTCACATCACATTTCAATCTCTATTTACATACATTTCAATCTCCATGTTTCACATCACATTTCAATCTTCATATTTCACATCACATTTCAATCTTCATATTTCACATCACATTTCAATCTCCATATTTCACATCACATTTCAATCTCCATGTTTCACATCACATTTCAATCTCCATGTTTCACATCACATTTCAATCTCCATGTTTCACATCACATTTCAATCTCCATATTTCACATCACATTTCAATCTCCATATTTCACATCACATTTCAATCTCCATGTAACATTAACTCATGATATTTCAAAAAATATATTCAAATATTTCCTTAATTCAAACTGACCATTGCAAAGATGTATGTAATATACTCATGGTAACTTCATGATTACACACTTTCAAATCTTTGAAAGTACAAGCACATGTAGTCTTAACCATGGAATGTGGTGTGGTGGGAGGAGAGGAAGAAGAAAGGATGAAAAATGTAATTGTGGTTTACTATCGATATGGAGAACTGTTTCACATCACATTTCAATCTCCATGTTTCACATCACATTTCAATCTCCATGTTTCACATCACATTTCAATCTCCATGTATAGAAATATTCACCTCTTATAAATGTTTAAACCAAAGTTAGTAAGTATCAGAAATCGAAAAATTAGATAGAAACATCTCTGGAGGCCACATAGATATGGTTTTACAGAAGAATGATAAGAATCCCATGAACTGCTAAAATCACTAATGTTGAGGTGTTGAATGAGATCAAGACACAGAGAGAGCTTATCATCAATATAAGAAAGAGGTAGTAATCATTTTTCAGACATGTGGTGAGGAGGGGAGGCTTAGAACAAATTGTAACAACCGATCAAATCGAGGGTAGACGTAACAGAGGTAGACAGAGAGAGAAAATATTGGATAACCTGAATTCATGGCACAATATAGCGTCAACGTCTGAGATGATAGCAAACACCAAAGACAGAGATTTGTGGAGATCCATGATCGCCTACGCCTGTCGGCATGGCACCCGATAATGTTGAGTTAGCATCAGTAAGTTAATTTAAAAAAATTCAAAATGTAATATTCCAAGTGATAAAATGTACAGGACGAGGAGGGTGTCTTGCTTCCCCTCCCCGTCGTAATTACTCGATAGTTATGTTATCGCATCATCATCATCATCAGGTGCCGTTCCGTATGTGATCATGGATCTCCACAATTATGTTAATTAGATAACAAAAATGATTAAATACAACATTGAAATGAGAGAGAGCTTAAGACATTTGCATTTTTTAAAAATAATTCAAATCAATAATTTATTTTTAATACTTTACAAAAACGCAAGCAAAAACAATGCACGAATAAATAAATAATAAAAAGTGTGAACGATATGTAAAAAAAAAAAGTACCGAAGGTTCTACCGAGATTTGAACTCGGATCGCTGGATTCAAAGTCCAGAGTGCTAACCATTACACCATAGAACCGCCATGTGTGATGGTTGAAGTGAAACATATTACTCGTCAAGATTTATTCAACACGTCATACGGCGATACCGCCTCTAACCTGAGATATTCGTGCTCACACCGACGCTTGTCTTTCGTATCAGTTCTCACAACAAGCAATGTATACTCCTTTATATTAGCAGAATTTAATATTTAGTTGTAGATTTCACTATATATTATAAATATTGAGTCCGTTCTTCTTCGTTCACCCAGTATCTGCTACCTCACAAGTTAGCCATCGATATAAGACCGTAAGTAGGTCATTCCTATGGACGCTATAACACGTAGTTCTACTACAGAATGTAAACATTAGTAAATTACAAAATAAATTACGACTGTTGATTACAAAAAGCAATTTATAGAAGACAAGAAAATATTGTAAGTACATTGTGAAGAACAGTAAACATAAGAATCAATGATTAGTTAGTAATTAGTCGGTCTTGAGCTCATTGTTATTGTTGATAACAGGAGGAGAAAGTTCACTGGTGATCCAAGTCCAATATATATATCACATTTTAGTGTATCTCTGAGCTGTCAGCACGTAATGTCTGATAGTTCTAGTCCTTTGTTGCTTAATGAACCATCCGATAGTGTTCAAATCTAACAACACTTTTTACTCTTCTGTTATTGAGATCAGAACTTATAATCAAAGTCCACAAATGATTTCTCTGTTCAACTCTTCTTCCTTATATCGCTAATTATATTAGCTGCCATGTATATTTATTTCTCTACTGTAACAGTAACCGTCAGATGCATAGTAAACTTACACATAGTAAACTTACACATAGTAAACTTACACATAGTAAACTTACACATAGTAAACTTACACATAGTAAACAAGTATGAAGTCAAGTGTGAAGTCAGACAGTCGAAAGGGGCTTTGAGGAAGATGTCTCAGAAGAATTCTCCAATTTTGTTGGGATCAAAACAATACCTAATACTGAGACCACCCGACGCACATGCATCTTCAATATCAACGATGAATTATTAAGAAGGAGATGTAAATAGTAGGGACATACATTAAGAATACAGACAATCAGATACTCACATAGTCCGTATGGTACCGGATCCCGCAAGGAAAGCTACGAATAGTACCACTGCGACCTACAAGACATGCCGTAAGTGGCGACTGATGAGGGACCTAGGAAAGCTACCTTAGTGGGAGCAACGAATAGTACCACTGTGACCTACAAGGCATGCCGTAAGAGGCGACTGATGTAGAACCTATGAAAGCTACCTAGTAAAAAAAACAAAAACAGAAATCGGATGTGCTGGCCTACTTGTAGGCGCATAACTGGTACAACCTACAATCGCTGTTAGGCTCAGATCACATACAAATCACACAGAGTGGTTAACAAGTGGTCGACATGAAGCGTTCGAAGAAGCAGAAGAAAATACTCACATGTAGCTATTAATTTGATTCAGGAGGAAAGAGGGGTAGTGGTAGACCTAGAGAAACATAGAGACAAACTTTAGACAGAGTAATAGAATATGAAGGAATGACTTGAAATTAACTTGAAGGACATTTGTTAATTTCTTAAGTTTTGTGGGGAGTTAGAGAAGAGGAGCGTATGGCCGAAGGAATTAGAGTTCGGCTCCCATGCTTTCGATCCACCATAAGACCAGTGATTTTTTGATAGGGGCCTAGGTAATCTACCCTAATTTACTCTGAGTAATTTACCTAGTAAATAAAAGCTCCGCAGAAATCAGGTAGGTTGGCCTACTAGTAGACGCATAACTGATACAAAGTACAATCGCTCTTAGGCTCGGATCACATACAAATCACAAAAGAGAGGTTAATAAATTGTTGATATGAAGGGTTCGAAGAAGAAGAAGAAGAAGAGGATTCTTCCACCAGTTCTTGCAGTTCCTGCTCAATTTCAGTTTGTGTCAATGTCACTTTATCGATGCAGAACTAAATATTTCAATGATATTTCTCATCTCTAGCTCTATTCAAGTATCACGTTATACAACTAATTATCAAGAATAGGAACTACTTCTGACAGTCTTGCAGAATAGACGAGTGACTAAAAGTACTTTTCAAGATACTCTAGGGGTGGAAGTGTGGTCAAGTGGTCATCACGAAGAATGGGAACTTGGCACCATAGAGAACTTCTGAGCACAGTTGGTGACTGCACTGACAGAGAGCATTGCCTTGACCAAGTGTCCACGATGTGATGGAAATTTAAACTTGACCAAGCTTTAGACAAAGAATGCGTCAACTGAAGTCCGTGTGTGAGTGTGTGAGGGATGAGATATCATTCTAGGCGATGTCAAGTTCGGACATGGTCCGTTGGAGAAATTCTGCAGCAACTTTTAACACCTGCTTTCAATCAGTTAATCCTGTGCCGTCTCCTCTTCGAAGTATTGGCTCTCCAACAAGTTTTCTTTTCTTTCAACTTCCTTTTGAATAAAAACTCATAAAAGCAAAATTCATTTAAAAAATAGATTAAAATATAATTCAAAAAAAAATTCCATCTTCAAAAGTTACATCGTTCACCCTCGTCGGTGCTACGGAGACCGTTCACTGTCGTTGAGATCTACCTGTGTAAGAAAAAGATCAGAGCACGCATGATTATCCACCAAAGTGCAATAATGATAGTGCTATCAATCACTTAATCTTGAACTGATAGTAAAGTCTGCAAGAACTTTACCGTCTCCAATATCTAATGTTTTCCTCTCAATTGTATACCTCTGTCTTACCACTCATCCCATGCTTATTACCTTCCTTTCGATCATGAGTTTCATGGCTTTGAAACTGACCAACGCCCATGTGTTGCTGGGACCCTCAAGGGGAGTAAAGAATAGTAACACTGCAACCTTGAAGATATGTCGTAAGAGGCGACTGATGTAGGAACCTAGGGAAGCTATCCTAGTAAATAAAATGCGGCACAGAAATCGAATGTGCTGGTCTATTTGTAGGCGCATAACTGGCACAACGTACAATTGCTCTTAGGCTTGGAGTACATACAAATCGCATAGAGTGGTTAACAAGTGGTCGATATGGAGTGTTTGGAGAAGAAGATGGATGCTCTGACCGACTTGTAGGCTCATCACTGGCACAACGTACAATCGCTCTTAGGTTTGGAGTACATACAAATCGCATAGAGTGGTTAACAAGTGGTCGATATGGAGTGTTTGGAGAAGAAGATGGATGGCTGACCACTTGTGGCTCATACTGGCAACGTTACAATCGGTCTTGAGGCTTGGAGAAAAAAAGTTACAAATCGCAAATGAAGTGGTTAACAAGTGGTCGATATGGAGTGTTTGGAGAAGAAGAAGAAGAAGAGTGTGACCAACATATCTCAATTGTCTAACTTGTGTATGGATCGAATACTTCTGTTGTTATTCTTAATGTCTTCTCTCATCGTCCAGTCTATGTCAAAGGTTAAACAAGAAGGTCTCATCGTCCAGTCTATGTCAAAGGTTAAACAAGAATGGTGGGAAAATACAGCACTGTCCAACGCCTGTTTTGACATCGTACTGTCAAATGACTTTTGCAAACTACTTGACACTGAAAGTACCACATCTCTGTGTTTCTTCATTGTCCATGATTAACTGTCATATATATATATTGGTTATATATAACATTGGGGCTCTCTGTGCGTAGAGGTTGTACTCGTCTCGTCCAAATGAACCAGGTTGCTCCTCATGGAGCCATCTAATATTTCAGAGATTTTTGATCTCATATATGAATCGAATGTCTAGTCCTATCGGACGGACGATAAACGTAAATCGTGTTCAATTTGAGCACGTAAACCTTGGCGTTCCAAAATCGAGAAGCGTAGACTGGAAAGTCGCTGACCGGGCACAGTACAAAATCGAGAAGCGTAGACTGGAAAGTCTGACCGGGCCAGTACAAAATCAGAAGCGAGATGCAAGCTCGGGCAAAATTCATTAGAAAAATTAAATATAAAATTTATACACAAGAATCTTCACCCTCTACAAAATTTTATCGAGTACCCTCGCCGGTGCTACAAATTTCGTGCACTGTTGCTGATATCTTCCTGTGTAAGAAAGAGATCGGAGCACACATGGTTACTCACCGAAATGCAATCCTATCAATCAATCAATCAAATCAAACATATATGTAGCATTGATGTATTACATTCCTGTGGTATCGTTGATATCGTCTTTCTAAATTAAAAAAAGTCCAGTAACCTTTTAAGACATTAAGGTATGAAGTCACCTCACTTCACAATTCTATCCTAGTATACAGGGGGTAGGAGGACCAATTCCTTTTCTCAAATGTGGAACGTTAAGAGCGGGATTGAACACACAACCCTCTTGTGTCCGAGGTGATAGGCAAACGATTATGCATTTTGCTAACCAGTTACATAACTATCTCGTTACTTAACCAAAATATTGTAATTACAAGAGGGTCTGTGTGACTAAGTGGTTAAGCCCTTTGTCTTGTGAGTCGAAAGTCGTGGGTTCCAATCCGGACCGCGCCGTCCTGTTCACAAGTGCAGTTTTTTTCCAGAGACACCCTAGGATTGTTGCTGGAGTTTGTGTAATACTCTCGGCAGATGGCGTGCCCTTTCTGCGGAGAGGGACCGAGCCATATGGGGTAGAACCCGGTGCAATGAAGTCAATCCTTCGGCTAAAAAACCCTTTGTTAAATATTTATGTGTTAAAGTTCAGCACTTAAAATGGCAATGGAAAATCGTTAAGAATAGGCTGGAAATTAGCTGCCTGGATAAAAATCATTAATATTTAAAAAATAATCTTTCTATACAGTTGTAATAATTCTTATGTTTTCATCGAAACTCATGCGTCACAGAAAGAATATGAGTGTAATTTTGCAAATTATTGACTCTTATAGTGAGTAAGTACATTGCCTGCGCACCGAACCATCCTCCAGCTTTGTCGATGGCAATGAGAAGAGCAGACATGCAGGCTTACTCATACAGATTAGAAACGTTTGTCTGTGGTCGTCCATATATTTTTTAAAAATTTGTCACTCCTGTTGTTCGTTTGCTAGATAAAGGCCTTGTTGGTCGAAACGTTGCTGTATTTTGTCATTGTTTTTGTAATTTGTAAAACTACAGTACTTTGTGAATACATGTTAGGCTTACTCTGCCACCATTTGAGGGTGTCACACAATGGATGCCAGAATGGATCTCTAGACTAGATGCCAGAAGGCAAATGCAGTGACATACCAATTGTCACCACTATTAAAACATCCAAGCATTAACATGGCAGTCAAACGACAACTGATAAACTGCATATTTATTCCAACTCTCTGCTATCAGTGCCAAACATGGCCCCTGACTAAGACACAAGAAAGAAAGATTACAACATGTGAAATGAGATGTCTACGAAAAACTGTCAACGTTACAAGGCGAGACAGAGTGAGAAACGAGAATATCAGAAGCATCGTTGGTACTATACCATGCATACCGTACATGGAGAAGCAAAGAATCAAGTGGTTCGGCCATCTAAAGAGAATGGAACCACATTTACTACCATCACGTGCCTATAATAATCGACACTCAGGGCGCAGAGCACGAGGCAGGCCAAGAACACGATGGATAGATAACATCTCAGAGTCCCTGCGAAAGCATGGACTGAGAACGTGGAGCGCAACACACCTGGCACAAGATAGAAAACTAACTCTCCACGCCGCTTCACGGCAAATGTGGTTAAGATAAGATAAGATAAGAAGACACAATGGAGAAGATGAGAATAAGAAGTTTTATTTGTAAGAACCCCAGCGGAAGAAACGGAAGCAATGAATATGCACAATAAATATACTGTGTGCAAGTTCGCCCGAGTGGTTACCGGGCCCAAATTTGGGGTGTAAAGAATAGAACCACAGTTACCTGCCAAGCATGTCGTAAGAGGTGACTAAGGATGTTTGACTGAAATCGGATGCACGTGTCCTAAACGTGTAGAAGTCTATGCTTTAGGGGCCTACCAAACCAATGTGCAACGTATACACGTTCTTGGCAAAGATCAAACATATCACAAGAGTGATTGTTCTTCTTCTTTGCGTTCGTTCTTTACGACCAATTTTAATTACTCTTTGTGATATGTTTGATCCTTGCCAAGAACTTGTGGTGTAGCTCGACAAGAACGCTACCCTGGCAGACAAAGAAGAATTGTAAACCAACAAAGAACCGGTGTCGTTAGTCGCCACACGCTGATGGACATACTGAGGAGAGATCGGAGCACTTATGGACTAATTTGTTCAACGTGCAGTGATGGTGATCCGACGACTAGACTAAAGGAACGTGTATACGTTGCACATTGGTTTGGTTGGCCCCTAAACGCATAGACCTCTACACGTTTAGGACACGTGCATCCGATTTCAGCCTAACCTCCTTAGTCACCTCTTACTACATGCGTGGCAAGTAACAGTGGTTCTACTTTTTACACCCCAAATTTAGGCTCCGGTAACCACTCGGGCGACGACAGTGATTAAACATGGTCGTAAAGAAAGAACGCACAGAAAAAAAAAAAGAAGTGCAAGTATTAGGATCTGGATAGAGCTGACATTCTGAACTCCCTCATAGAGTGTAGTCGGAAAGATGTTTTTGATCTAAAGTAGTTCACACATCAACTGCTAGATTGTAAGAGTTTGATCTAAAGTAGTTCACACATCAACTGCTAGATTGTAAGAGTTTGATCTAATACTGTTCACACATCAACTGCTAGATTGTAAGAGTTTGATCTAATACTGTTCACACATCAACTGCTAGATTGTAAGAGTTTGATCTAAAGTAGTTCACACATCAACTGCTAGATTGTAAGAGTTTGGATTGAAGTGTGAAGAGGGCAGTAAAGAACAGCATAACAGACACATTGGCAGGCTCACCAATCAAGAACTAACTGGTACGGTCAGTCGCTGGAAGATGTTAGAGATATTATGAAGGAGATCGGAGCACCTATGGACATCTTCAGAGTACAATGTAGATATTCCAAACTGAAACTGAAGTTTTCATCGGGTCCCTCGCCGGTGCTATAGAGTTTATTCACTGTCGCTGGGACATTTCTGTGTACGAAAAAATATCAAACGACACATGGTTATTCAACAATTGTTGGGGACTTCTGTGGTTAAGTAGTGGTTGCGCCTTCGCCTTGTGCTCCGAAAGTCATGGGTTCGAATGCGAAATGCGCCCTTCTGTGCACTAGTGCATTTTTCTAGAGACCCCTAGGATTATGGTAAGAGCTACGGAGTTTGTGGTTTGAGCAATACTCTCGTCAGGTGGGACGGAGCCATGTGGGATAAAACCCGCCGCAATGACAATCCTTCAATTTAAAACCCTTTAGATTTATCAAATATCAATCATTATTGTCCTATAAATCAATCAATCAATCAATCAACCGCAGCTTGTCCCGTATTTAACAGTACCAGCCACACAAATCTTCAGATATCTAAACACTATATCTCCCAAACATTTCTCCCGTACGCATCCGCGCATTTACAAACGCGCCCGACACCTCATTCTCTGCTACCCAAAACTAATTAACACAGACACACTGTGATAAAAGAGGCTGAAAAGCCCTTGAGTGAGTAAATTTCCTCCTCCGAAGACGCACACAAACTTCAGCATGTAAATTTTCTTTTCTTGGGAGTGTTTCGCGTCTTTTCAAGAACCATTCCTGAAGAACTACATGAGATAGCTTAGAAGTTTCATCACAGAATTTCAAGGAAATTGTCTGGAAACTATAAAAAGACCCTAGTGTCCGTTTTCCCCGACATTGACTGGCCCTTGATGACGTCTTAAGACAGGAACTTGGCATTTCTAGAGTTTTCTCGAAGGGTTTCCAAAATTCGGGCCTAGATAAAATGCAATCAAATCAAAAAGAGCTGGACTCTTCCGGTTTTCTGTGTTTTTAGAACTACGTCAAGGAGGGGCCATAAGAATGTGTTTTCAAATTTTGTGTAGAATTTTCTTTTATCTTAGGCACTACACCACGGACATATATTTTAGATCGTCATGTATTCGCCAGTGTTAGATAGTTTATCAGGATGGTCTGAGTGGTTAAGTCTTTGCCTTGTGGTTCGTATGTTGTGGGTTCGAATCCGGATATCGCGTTCTGTTCATTTGATGATTGTTGTTAAATATACGGAGTTCGTGATTGGTGCAATACTCTTGGTCGGTGGCGTGCCATTTCTGCGGAGAGGGACTGAGCCATCTGGGGTAAACTAGGGTGCGATTAAGTCAATTATCGATTTTTAGAGCTCTTTAGATATTCTATATCGCTCGTGCGTTGCCAGGGCTCGCAAGGGGAGCACATAATAATAAAACTGCGACTTACAAAGCATGTCGTAAGAGGCGACTGAGGTAGGGGTCTAGGAAACTACCCTAGTAAATAAAAAGCGTCGTAGAAATCGGATGTGCTGACTTACTTATAGTAGCATAACTGGCACAATGTGCAATCGCTTTTAGGCTCAGATCACATGCGAATCACAACGAGTAGTTAACAAGTAGTCGGTCGATATGGAACGTTGAAAGAAGAAGATATTCTACATTGTCATATATTAATCATCATCATCAAGTAGCTTGTCCTGAGCAGAACTTTGTCACCCCAACAGTCCTTTGGCATTGATCTCTCTCAAAGGCCAGATGTTCAGCCTCTGCATCCATCATGTTCAAACCATCCTGGTGCTCGTCCATCACGGGTGATGATGACCACACAATTTTCTTCCAAGGGAATGTAGTTTGATGGATGAAGTGGTGACTTGCGCAATGATTTGATTTAAAGTGAAAAGAGTTTCGCAGTTCGTCGATCTCACTCTCTCGCCCAATTCCTTCTATAAACCATCAGTTACATCCTGAATTCATTTTCTCTGTGGTCTTTTTCTTCTTTTCTTTTGGCAGAGATTTCTCCTTCCATAATGGTCTTCTTCATTCCTTTGTTTTTCTTTATGTATCCAAAATACTTAAATTTTCTCTTTCTTATCTGCGATTTTGGACAAAAACGTCTTTGATCAAAATCGCACATTTACGTAGTAATACCGTAGCCCCCTACGATTCTCTCCAGATCTCATCTGATCCAGTCTGACTACCTCATATTTAACTGTATATTGTCGTCTTTCTTATGTGTTGCATCAGACTGTTTTCTTTGGTTTCCAGGTCTTTCTGTTGTTCTCTTCTCTGTCCATGGCATACGGATGACACCTGTGTAAAAATTATTTTCAAAATCATATATATGATTTTTTCCTCTGCTCTGATAAATGTCCATGCTTAACACTCACACGTTGCAGCTGGGAATATGCATCCAGTTAGTACTCTGATACTTGTTTTCCTATCAATTCCAATCCATTATTTGTTTTTCCGTTGGGCCATATTTGTTCTTCTTTTTATTTCACTCATCCCATTTCCATCGCTTGTTAGTCGTGAACCGAGATATTCACAACTGTAAGAATACTGTCTGAAATAATTCCATCACGCGTTTCTCAAGACCAAATAGTTAGAAGTCCAGAACATTATGTGAGTGTCATGACTTAAGATTAGAAGCAAACATTTTAGATTCTTGAGTCTCCCCAGTTCAACCATGATACTCTATTTGGTTCAAATTTAAAGTCGACATCACGTGATAGTACTCTCTAGTGTTTGGTATTCGATTCAAGAGATTATTCGATATTGAATTTCTTAATAAATAGTTTAAATTTTGTCAAATTATTAAACAAGTTAGTGAAAGAAGGTATCACACGTGTGTTGATGTGACTTCTTCTTCTTCTTTGCCATAGTTATTTTGATGATTATACTGTTAGACGCGTTCTTATGATGAAGTCGACTGATGTCTGGAGCTCTTCTCTGGTGCCATGTAGTTTTGAATATAGTGTTGGGTTGTAGGGCCAGCATTCCTTTCTAGTGAGGACATACAGGGGACAGTCTTGTGGGACATGTTCTGTGGTTTGCTCAGCGGTGCCCCAGGGGCACAGAGGGGAAAGGGATTGCGGTGACTGAAAAGGGAGTAAAGAATAGTAACACTTCAGTTTCAATTTCAGTTTGGAATATCTTCATTGTACACCGGACATGTCTATATGTGCTCCGATCTCCTTCGCAATATTTCCATCAACGTCCAACGACTGACCGTAACAGTTCCATGTTGATTGATGAGCCTACTCATATACCTGTTATGCTGTTCTTTTCTTGCTACTTCAATCTTCAATCCTAGTTCCCACGTTCACTTTATAATAACACTGTGACCTACAATATACGAGGCGGCTGAGGTAGGGGCCTAGGAAAGATACCCTAGTAAATAAAAAGCATCGCAGAAATCGTATCTGCTGGCCTATATGTAGGAGCATAACTAGCACAAGGTACAATCGCTCTTAGACTCAGGTCACATACAAATTATCACGAGGTGCTTAACAAGTCTTCTTCGTCTCCTTCTCCTTCCAACGCTTCATATCGACTACTTGTTAACAATGATGTGTGATTTGTATATTATCTGAGCCTAAGAGCGATTGTACGTTGTGTCTGTTATGAGGCTACAAGTAGGGGCCAGCACATCCGATTTCTGCTATATTTTTTACTAGGGTAGTTCCTAGACCCTACCTCAGTCGACTCTTACGACATGCCTTGTAGGTCGCAGTGGTACTATTCTTTGCTTCCTTGCGGGTCGAGGCACCATACAGGCTGTTTAACAAGTGGACGATATGAAGCGCTAGAAGAAGAAGAAGAAGAATCAAAGAGGAACGAGGTCGAGTATTGCTTAAATCATATTGACACATATTCTATATAATCTAAGAGACTCGTGGTCTCTGTAGCGTGGATGCAAGCGGTCTGCCTCTTGCTTTACATGTACTTGGTTCGATCCCCGAGTGTATCGATAGAGATGTTTTTCTAAAAATCACTGATCAGTGTAGATGAAGTTGAGTTCCTAGTCCTATCGGAAAAGGAGGATAAAACGTAGGCCCTGTGGTTATGTTGAACACGTAGAAGAACTATTGACATTTGAAAATAGGTAAGAATAAGCTGCAAAGCTGCTGCCCGATTCAAAATTTATTACAAAGTTCAAAGTTTCTACATAGATTATCACATCTTTAAAATTGTATAGAAAATCCTCGCCGGTGCGTGCTACAAAGTTAGTGTAGCGTCATTGAGATCTTCACGTTTAAGTAAGGTATTTGATCGTACATGATTTTCCCTAGAATTGAATTGATGATGGTATATCAATCAATCAATTAATAAATCGATCAATTAACTATTTAGACTGGTCTAGCTACAGCAATATCATTGATCCAACTCCATCAATATCAGTTTTCCAACGCCATCAATGTTGTTGGTCTAGCTACATCAATATCACTGCTCCAACTCCATCAATATCAGTTTTTTAACACCATTAATGTCGTTGATTTAACTCCATCAATGTCAGTTTTAAAACTCCATCAATATCGTTGATCTAACTCCATCAATGTCGTTGATCTAACAACATCAACATGACCGGTCCTACTCCATCAATATGATTGGTCAAACTCCATCAATATCATTGGTCAAATTCCATCAGTATCGTTGTTCTAACTCCATCAATATCGTATGATTGATTACTCGTGGCCAAACTGCCCACTCAAGTTTGATATCTGAATTGTGTTGGCAAAGACAAGCACAACCTTTCACTACAGAGATACAATGAGATCATTCGATTCAAGGCCCGGGCTACACTTCAACTGTGCTGGTCTTATTTTTTTCCGTGGGTCAACCCTATTTGATTGGGCGCTCAGATTTCGGGGGGAGGTGCTCTTCACTCTGGAAGGTAATGAGTCATCGATGAACGCATTGACTGTCGTTTAAGAATCGCCTTTAGAACATATGGATTCTGTGGTTGATCTCTGTAGTGTAGAGGTTAGGCACTTTTCTTTCGTGCCAGAGGTACCCGGTTCGTTCCCTCGTGGAGCCATCTGGATATTTGTCCATAGATCCCTGAATCTCATTGTAGTGAGATCGAGTTCCTAGTCCTATCGGAGACGGACGATAAAAACGTAGGTCCTGTGTTCAAGTTGAGCACGTAAAAGAACACTTGACAGTTCAAAATCTAGAAGCAGGCTGGAAAGCCGCTCTCTCTCTCTCTCTCTTTGCCTTTTTACCCCGGTTGGGGCATAGGCCCTCAACCAACTCATGCCAAGTCTTCCTATCTCTAGCTATCTCCTGCAGCTCCCTCAGCTCTTCTTTATATTGTTGATCTCCGCCTCCAAATCTCGTCTCCATGTATTTCTCGGCCTCCCCTTCTTTCGCTGTCCCTGCGGGTTCCAGGCAAGGACCCTTCTTGTTATATTCCCCTCCGGTTTTCGCAAAGTGTGTCCTATCCAGCGCCAGCGTCTTTTATTAACCTGTTCGTTCACTGGAATCTGTCTTGTTCTCTCCAATAAGTTCCTCATGTGTGACCCTATCATACCATCTTATTCCCTCTATTCTGCACAGACACCAGTTGATGAATGTTTGCAATTTATGCGCTATTGTTTTAGTTGTTCTCCATGTTTCTGACCCATACAGTAGAACTGCTTTAACATTAAAGTTAAATATCCGAATTTTTGTTCTAGATTTGATTTCTTTGGACTTCCAAATGTTTCCCAGTGCAATGAAAGCTCCTCTTGCCTTCTGTATTCTTATTTTAACATCTCTATCTGTTCCCACCCTCTTTGTCTATGTTGCTGCCCAAATATGTGTATGATTCTACCTCTTGAAGTGGGATTTCCCCAGGGAGATCGAGTTGTCGTTGCTTGGTTAATTCTCAATATCTTTGTCTTTCCCTTATGAATGTTCAGCCCTAGTTGCTGGGACCTTTGATTCAATGTGTTTAGCTTATCCTGCATCTGATTTCGTGTATGTGACAGAAGGGCTATATCATCAGCGAAGTCCAGATCATCTAGTTGCTCTGTCAGAGTCCATTGGATTCCATTTCTGGTGTTAGTTACTGTGGTCTTCATAATCCAGTCTATTGTCAGTAAGAACAACAAAGGTGATAGAAGACATCACTGACGCACTCCTGTTTCTATTCCGAAAGTATCTGTTAGTTTACCTTCATGAAGAACTCTACATTTCATATCTGTATATGTTGCTTTTATTAGGTTAATAATTTTCTGTGGATTCCATAATGCCTCATCAATTTCCAAAGGGTTTCCCTATCAATACTGTCAAAAGCCTTCTCATAATCCACAAATCCGATATAAAGTGGGGATTTCCATTCAATACTTTGTGGAAAGCCGATGCCCAGGTAATATTCATAAAAAAAAATTAAGAATAATATTTCTACATAAATATCTTCACCATCTTCAAATGGTGACTTCTGGGACCCTCGCCAGTAGCCAGCACTACGGAGTCCGTGCACTGCAGCTGAGATCTTCATGTATAAGAAAGAGATCGGACACTAAAGTGCAATGATGATGGTCCTATCAATCAATCAATCAATCAATCAATCAACGCCACGTATATCCCAGTTTAAACATATATATATCATGTTATTTAAAAACATGGTCTTATAATAAAATGATACAAAACCCATGGACTGTTAAAATGACAAATGTAGATGATGAATGTAGATGATGAATGTAGATGACAAATGTAGATGATGAATGTAGATGATGAATGTAGATGATGAATGTAGATGATGAATGTAGATGACAAATGTAGATGATGAATGTAGATGATGAATGTAGATGACAAATGTAGATGATGAATGTAGATGATGAATGTAGATGATGAATGTAGATGATGAATGTAGATGATGAATGTAGATGATGAATGTAGATGATGAATGTAGATGACGAATGTAGATGATGAATGTAGATGATGAATGTAGATGATGAATGTAGATGACGAATGTAGATGATGAATGTAGATGATGAATGTAGATGACAAATGTAGATGACAAATGTAGATGATAAATGTAGAGGTATTGAATGAATTCAAGGCACAGAGAAAACGTACTCTAAATATCTTCTTCTTCTTTGCGTTCTTTCTTTACCACCAATTTTAATTACTCTTTGTGATATGTTTGATCTTTGCCCAAGAATATGTATACGTTGCACATTGGTTTGGTAGGCCCCTAAATGCATACACGCTTAGGACACATGCATCCGATTTCAGTCAAACCTCCTTAGTCGCCTCTTACTATCTGCGTGGTAGGTAATAGTGGTTCTATTCTTGACACCCCACATTTGGGCCCCGGTAACCACTCAGGCGACTCTCAATATAAGAAAGAGGCAGTCATCATTTTTGTGACTTGTGACTTGAAGAAGGGAGGTTTAGAGTACATTGTGACCTCTGAAATCGGCGAACACCCTCTTGCATGGCGAGGAACACCAGTCAAATGGTAATGATGGCACAGTGGGCGAACACAGAAGAAGAAGAAGAACACATTGTAACAACGTGTAAAATCAGAGGGGGACAAGACAGAGGATGACAAAGAGATAAGTTTTCGGCAGCCCGACTTTATGGCACGCGTCAACATCTAAGATGATAGCACATATCAGGGACAGAGATTTGTGGAGATCCATGATCGCCTACGCCAGCCGATAAAGCACCTGAAGGTAATGTTGTTCTCATTGCTACCTACCTCAGGCAACTAAAACTAAGATACTTTCAACACTAACTATTAATGATGAAAGCAAGATGATTGAAATGCGAGCTTTTATTAAATAGTCGAGTGTTTAACCACAGTTTCTCCATGATGAAACAGACAGCGATATTGCATACTTGATCGTCCATTAGAATCTTGATGAACCTAACAATTCATGATCTTTCACCCTGACTTGTTTTAAAACTATATTTTTCACCTTCATTTCTGTCGTTTTCTTCTTCTTCTTCTTGTTCTTTTGTCGTCACACTGTTATCGTCTTGTTGCCCGTGTTGTCGTAGTTTTTGTTTGTGTCTTAAAGGCGCTAAAGCCGAAGGACTGACGTCATTGCGCAGGGTTTTACCCCGTATGGTTCGATTCCTCTCCGCAGAAATGGCACGTCATCTACTGAGAGTATTGCACAAAGCACGAACTCTGTAGGCGTGGAATTCTTCCCAACCACGACGGCTCTCAGGTCGACCCAGCCTCAACTGGGTACCAGACATGCTGTGGGAAAGTAAAGGCGACCGACGTGATGCTGACCACATCACCCATCGTGTACCGACGGTCAATGAAAAATACAGGCCTAACACTGTATTGACCTATATACCACAAGGTATGAAAGGGTTCCTTTTACGAACTCTGTAACCCCGACAATAATATTATGTGGTATCTGGGAAAAATGCACTCGTGAATAGAACGACGCTGTCCAGATTTGTACCCACGACTTTCGGAATGTAAGGCAAGAGCGTAACTGCTTTGCCACATAGATCAGCGGTTTTTGTCTTGTTCTGTTCTAGTAGCTTGTGTGATAGTTATTTTTGCTTTTTTAACAGGATTCTGCATATTTCAAACATCAAACATATTTTTCGTGTTCTTTCTCTTACTATCTGTTCTAATGTTCTGTTGTAGAATACTCTGTAAACAATAGAGTTTTGTTGCATTCTTATTAAGTTACCGAACCACTTCATTCTTTATTTCTCACTGTAATTCAAACAAGGTTTGTCCTAATTTTCTGTATGTTTAGTAAGTTTCAAATATATTCAGTTGAACATTGTCAGTCTTTAACTTGAGAGAAAAACATTGAGGAAAGAAGTATTTAGTGTTTTTTTTTTTTAGTTTAGTCTTCGAATCATCATCACTGCACGTCGAACAAATTAGTCCATAAGTGCTCCGATCTCTCCCTCAGTATGTCCATCAGCGTGTGGCGACTAACGACACCGGTTCTTTGTTGGTTTACAATTTTTCTTTGTCTGCCAGCATAGCGTTCTTGTCGAGCTACATCACACCTAACTGAGTTCTTGCAGTCTGGTTAGTGTTGTAGATTCACCGCTATTACGTGAATCATGTACACGTTCTCTCTCCCTTAAGGAATTTATAATATCAGCCTGGTCCATTGCTCGCCCGCTTTGTACAGCAGCCATATCTGCAAGCCTATCCGCACGTTCATTCCCCTTACACCTGCATGCCCTGGCACAAAAATAAAACTGAAATAAAAGAAGTATTTATATCTTTATAATAACAAATGTAACATTCTCATGTCAATGTCCTGTATCTGCCTGGTTTCCCATTTGATCTAAAGTATAGATTCCTAAAGTGGGCTGTACCCAGGACCGTGCCGTGCTATAATACAGAGAGTCGATCGCATCAGGCGATACCGTAAGGGGGCGGCATCAGCAGCGAAATCAAAATCACAATTCAAGGTTATTTTAAAGAAAAAACATTTAAGGGGCGCATATTTCGAAGACTTGCATCATACTGAGAAAATATACCGGTCCTGGCTGTACCCCACCCCAGTGGGCGATGAAGCCTTCATGTGAGGGGAGAGATAGTGCGTTCAGAAGCCTTTGAGGGCGTTCAGGTGATCTTGGGGTCGGAGGCTCCTTATAGAAGAAATTAATAATATATATATTTTAAAATTATTTATTTTCGTGATTTTGCGATATAAATTGTATGTCTTCAAGAAAAAATAGAGCACGTATATATTGTGTGTGTGTGTGGGGGAGAGACTGTTATAATGGGGGGTGGGGTTACAAATGTTATGTCTGCAAAGTGGGCGGTGGTCCGAACAAGCTTGGGAACTTATTATCTAAAGGATATCTCTTTAACTGAATGACTCATACAAGTCGCTGAGAGTGCCACTATTTATTTGTTTTAGATCGATCTTAAAGGAAATTCATTTACCTACAAAATGGTATATTACATACAAATATGTAAATAATCAAGAAAACTGCAGCTAAATTTGTACATACATCTGCAATGGGAAAATAGGACCTAAATTGAATTCAGATCTATAATTTAAACAATGACTACCCCAAACTCGACAGACAAGGACAGACTATCATATTTCTACTCAGGACAAGGCATAACAGACTGAACAAACACCTACACAGGCTACGATTGTCTATTCCCTCTCTATGTCCCTGTATCACTGCTGATCAAACCACAGAACATGTCATGTAGAACTGTCCCCTGTATGTTCTCATTAGAAAGGGATGCTGACCCTACAACACAACTCTACATTCAAAACTACTTAACGCCAGAGAGGAGCTCCAGACAACCGCCGACTTCATCTTAAACCATCAAATTAGCGATCAGAAAAAGAAGACAAACATTTATATCAGCATTCTGACAAATACAATAACATTTTTAAATTGTGGTAGAATTTTGTGGACATCTTGCAGATATCTCATTGTGTGATGAATTTTTTTTTTTTCCGATCCAGAAGCACTTGAACTGAAAGCTCTTCGGCTCGGTGTCATGGACATCGTAACCCTTCGGCTCGGTGCCACGAACACCGTAAATCTGGGGAACCTGTAGCTTTTCTGCCAGTCCGCGGAGTTGAACCCGCACCTACAGAGGACTAGTCACCCGTAGTCCAACGCGCTACGAACACGCTGGGCACGCCGGCTTGTGTGATGATAAAACCAAGAAATCGTCAGGCTGTGGTCGACTGAAATCCGAAATGCTCTTATCGACGGCGATAAAGTTCTCCAGAAAAACTTTGGGGAGTTCGCGAGTGTGATTTGAGTAGTCTTGTTCCTACACTCTTAATTCTCTCGCCTGGAGGACCTCTTGCTAGCAGAGCTTCAGTTGTGGACTATCGTTATGTGTCCTTACCTGCCCGTAAGAGCATCAAGTGTGTCGTCTCTTAAGACAACAAGAAAAGTAATCCTCTGTGGCAATGATTCTCAAATTATGTTGTACAAGAGGTCATTGACTATATCATGAAAACGATACATATTCCTCTAGTGCTGTTATATATTACATAGGGTATGCAAGTAATTTCTTCACACCGCTCTGTCCTGGGCAACTTGCTCAATCGCTTCCATGGAAATGAGTCCCATATTTTTTGCCTCTCTCAGCAAAGTTCGTTTCAGGGTTTCCTAGGGAACCCTCTTTCTTGAACCCTTTGCCTCCCACTTCAATGCCTGCTTTGATATTCTTTGATCTTATTTTCTTAAGGTTTGCCAAACATATCTCTATCTTCTAATTTTTAAAACAGTTGTTTCTAGTTGTTTTACATGCAGTAACAACAGTTACAACTTGTTCACCAGTTTTTCTTTCTCTGATTTCATCACTTCTAAATTCGTCCCTTTTTATGTTCATTATTTTTAGCAGACAAATGCAATTTTCAAATGCATTCAACTTACTTTCTATATCTTTAGTTATTTTCCAACTCTCGTTAACATATGTTATTATTGGTTTTATCTACTATTTCTATATATAAATAAGTTACAACTAACAAAATTAGTACTGAATGCAATATATATTGGTTATAGATAAATTTAACAATATAAGTATCCGTTAAAAATCCAATTGAAATTTATGAAATTGAAGTTTAGTATGGTATATTCAGACATCCACGTCGGTATGTAAAACCAGACTGGATATCTCAAGATCTTCAACTTCTTGTAATAATTTCTTCTTCTTCTTCTGCAATCTCTGGTCGTCCACTTAGTTTACTGTGGACCACAAACTGGGCAGCCAGCTTCAGGTCTGTCAGGTTTCACTAAAGCTTAGATTTTAGGTCGACTAGGGTACAAGCATATTGCTTCTCAGCTCACCCAGGAGAGAAAAATCTTGCAGGATATACTCCGGTGTCTGTTCCGCCTGCTGACATGACAGAGAGCTGCTTGACTTATTCCTAGTCGTTAAAAGTGTTTGTTGAGTCTCGGTAAGTAGATGAAATACAGGGTGTTCAATATATAATGGCAGCCGGTGAATGGAGCTACTCTGGAATATATGTATGAAAATGTGAAGGTTCAGTTATGACGTAGTATAGGTCAAGGTTGTGTGACGGTGTGTAATTGTAGTGCGGGAAGGGGCGATAAACAAATGTGACGTAAGGCGAGCTAGTCAGAACCGGTTTAAATAGTAAATACACACAACGCAATAGGTTAACTGGCAACTTTCGATTTGTCAATGGGGCTGCATTTATCTTGAACACCCTGTATAATGACATGTCATGTTCTGCATATGTTGTTGTAATTTAACCCCTGTTAACATAAAGAGACGCTGGCGATGGATAGGACACACATTGAGAAGACCGACCGGAAGCATTGCAAGACAGGCACTGTTTTGGAACCCGCAGAGAAAGAGAAGTAGGGGAAGGCATAGACAGACCTGGAGAAGAGAGCTGGAGGCTGATATTAAAAGGATAGGTAAGACATGGAAAGAATTGGAAGGGATGACAAGAGATATCAGGACCTGGAAGAAGTTTGTTGAAGACCTGTGCTCCGTTGAGAGTTGAAAGGTGAATAAGAAGATAAATTACGAAAGGTAAAAGTAAGTTTCGGGATAAGTAGTATAAAAATAAAGATCTTACGTCGGAACGCCTGAGGTAATTCTACTTCTTCTTCTTCTTCAAACACTCCATATCGACCACTTGTTAACCACTCTGTGTGATAACCACTAGCTATTGTACGTTGTACCAGTTATGCACCTACAAGTAGGCCAGCACATCCGATTTCTACGCTTCTTTTTATTTACTAGGTATCTTCCTAGTACCTACATCAGTTGCCTCTTACGACATGCGGTGTAGGTTGCACTGGTACTATTCTTTACTTCCTTAGCGGGCACCGGCGCTACACTGGCGGCCTGGGGTAATAAAGTATAATATTAGATCTTGCGTGCGTGTCCAAAAATCATGATCAGTTTGATAAAACTTGCCTCCACGTAAAAAAACAGCATGAGAACCTCTCTTGTAAAACATGAGCAGTTATGATACTACAGACAAAGGAAACAGATTCGACAACTTGTCTGAAGTTCGGTGAACAAGACTTGAAAAGAAGAGCAAGGCAATATTTAAACACTTCATTGAATCAAGCATATGAGAACAAGCACAATTAACTCGTTGTATCACCTTGGTCAAGGTAAAGAGTATTTGGTTCCGTTTAGTGTGAAATGAAACATGTAAGCATTGATATAAACTCTATTTGTTTATATAAATCCTTGAGAGAATGAGATCTCAACGGTGAATATTAAGATTTTACATCCATTTATCATAGAAGTGACGTGACGTCTGTGGCCTAGGGGATAATGACTCGGTTTTTTTAACCCCGACGTTCTGAGTTCGAATCACACTGCGGCCAGTTTGGTTGCAAATTGTTTCGCGTGGATTTTTAGAAAAGGACGATGGCACTACCCGTTCAGAAAGCAATGGCAAACTACTGAGCGTAATAATGTCTAGAAAAATCACAAACAGCGTTAAAAAGCTGGGGCTTGATTCGCATGTAAAGATGTAAAGTCATGTAAAGATATGCAATTAACTTTTTTTTTCTCATGGAAGCGTCTGACCGAATGGATTAGAGCGCGGCTTTCATGCAGGAGACCCGTGTCTTCTTCTTCTTCTTCTTCTTTGCGTTCGTTCTTTACAACCAATTTTAAACACTCTTTGTGATATGTTTGATCTTTGTCAAGAACGTGTATACGTTACACATTGGTTTGGTAGACCCTAAACGCATAGACTTCTACACGTTTAGGACATGTGCATCCGATTTCAACCAAACCAGTGTCAATTCACGGTAAGGCCATTGATTTGTTTCTGTTGTGGGCATAAATGAAAAATCCTAACATAAACAGCTTCGCGGCAACTGCACTAGCCATGCGGCCATTAAATTCCTCAGACTCACGTCCCACTGTCCTACACCGGCCTAAAATAAAGCGGTGCGACTGGCAGTAACCAAAGTTTTTGTTTGGTTTTGTATTTGTTAGTCATAGGAAGAAAACGCCTTCAGTTCAAGCGGTAGTGAACTCGATCACAGACCCAAACGTACCTGGTTCAAACCCAACGGTGGGCACTTTTGGAAGGAAATTCGTTTCTTTGGGATTTTTACAAAAGGTAAAAATAGACCTTACCGTTCAGAAAGCAATGGCACACTACTGAACGTATAAGTGGTGTCTAGAAAATCAACAACTCGTTTACTGTGGTTGATGGCTACGTCCTTGGGGATATGCCAGGATTTTCATTTCAATCATAGGAAAATATTCTACGAGTATAATACTGAGGAGCATTTAGCTACAAAAACCAAAATCAAGATCATGAAAGCTTGCAAGACCTTGGTTGGGGACCTATGTCTCATTTCGGGTGAAGACTTGAAGAGAGAGACATCACTGACGATACACCGTTTAAAAATGAAGTTATGTAACAATGTAATAGTGGGTCTCTGTGGCCTAGAGGTTAGGTGCTCGCCTCTCGCTACGAAGGTACTCGGTTCGCACCCTCGTGGAGCCATCGAGACATGTTTCCACAGATCCCTAATCTCAGTGTAGGTGAGATCGAGTTCCTAGTCCTATCGGATGATAAAACATAGGTCCCGTATTCAATTTGAGCACGTAAAAAAACCCTTATAAAATGTAACGAATTCAGAAGAAGTCAACCACTAGTAACAACTTTTTTAAGAAAGTGAAGATGGAGAGATATTGGACACACCTTTAGAAAAAATGATCAAAAATATCAAAGCTGGCATTTAAATTGGAGGTAAGGTTGAAAAAGTATGCTATAGAAAACCATGAAACGAACTTGACAGAGAAAGGCGAAAAACATCAGACTCAATTCCATAGAAAAGATTGAACAAGTTGCCCAGAATAGAGAGGTATGGAGAAACTATTTGTAGATCATATGTAACATATAACGGTACGGGAGAAATGAGAAAAATATATTAAGAAATCGACAGATAATGGAACGAATCTCGAATTATTCTGCTCAAATTCTGTTCCATTTTACTACTAAGCACAGATTCTTCCAATAATATTTGAATTTAATTCACAATTCAGAGCCAAACATAGTTCAGTCTCTTTTTGTGAATAATTAATGAATTATTTGAGTTTTGGCCATAAGTGGAAGTTCGCACGGTTTTGGTTTAAGTTGTAAATATAAATCTGGGAGGATCAGAAGTATGCTTAGCGACAATAGTGTAATTGTAGCGGTTGGCAAAACGACAATAGTATAATTTTAGCGGTTGGTAACAACCAATTTTACACAATTGGAGTTTAAATTATGATGTATTTTTAAATCGACTAATTAACAGTAAGTTTTTACTTTGAAGTTTTTATGTTTGAGGGTTTATGTGGTACGGAGATCAGATGCTCACTTCTCGCACTAATGGTAGACGGTTCGTTCCCAAAATGGAGTGATTGGAATATTTTTCCAGAGCTTTTTCAGTCATCAGTTATATGAGGACCGTCCGAGTGGTTACCGGGGCCCAAATTGGGGCGTAAAGAATAGAACAACTGTTACCTGCCACGCATGTCGTAAGAGACGACTAAGGAGGTTGGGCATGGGGCTAGCTACCTCATACCGTAAAAAACACTAAATGGCTGCAGAGTGGATAGCGAACCGAGTAAACGCTGGCTGAAACCGGACACATCGCTGAAGGATAAGCACCAGAGCTCTAAACGGTGCTGAAGATGTGACGTAAAACACACTAATGCTAAGACTGCATGAATGAGATTTCCAAATGAATAGAATTTATGAGGAAATATGGTACATCGGTCTGTGCGGTGATCGCGAGAGAGAGAGAGAGTTATATGTGGACTATCATCATAGCACTAGGACACGTCCATAGGTGCTCCAATCTCCGTCTCAACAAATCCAGCAGCCCAGCGACCCAACAGGCCAGTTCGATGTTGATTAATCAATCTCTTAGCATATTTGATATGTAGTTCTTTTCGGGTTGCGCCAATATCGACATCTATCTCTCTCAATCTGGTCAGCGAGTGGGATTCACAACTCTAAAAATCCTCTGTTCGGAAAGACTCTCTCAGTGCCTTAATAATGTCATTTCGGTCCATTGCAGTTATTGTAGCCATGCCAGCCAATCTGTCTACTCGCTCATAACACTGACTCTTTTGTGCCCAGTGACAAAAATAAAAGTGATTTCTCTGATCACTCTCTGTACCAGTACTTCAGAACTGTGCCATTTTATTGTATTTCGTTTCAATGTAGCAGAGATCGAGTTTCTAGTCCTAAAGGATGGAAATAGAAAATCGTGGCATACCCTTTTTTTTTTTTTCCCGATCCAGAAGCACTTGAGCTTTTCAGCTCTTCGGCTCAGTGCCATGGACATCGTAACCCTTCGGTTCTGGTACCACGAACACTGTAAATCTGGGGAATCTGTGGCTTTTTTGCAATCCCGCGAATTGAACCCACACACACAGAGGATAGTCACCCGTAGTCCAACGCGCTACGAACACGCTGGGCAGACGGGCTGGCATATCCTTTACAGACGGGGCATATCCACAGTAAACAAGTCATTGATTTTCTAGAAACCACTTATACGTTCAGTAGTTTGCCATTGCTTTCAGATACGTACGATAAGTCAGGTTCCGTGTTCAAGTTGAAAAGGTAAAAAAGAATGCTTGGTAGTTGACAATCGAGAAGTGCAGACTGTAAGTCTCAGCCAAGCTAATTTCATTAAAGTCAATTTAAACTAAAATTCCAGCACACATTTTCACAATCTTCAAATTTAGTTTCCAGGTCCAGTCTGGTGTTACAGAGTTTGGACACTGACAGTGAGATTTTTTAAGAGAGAATATAGCATAATGAAAGCGGAAATTGCAAACCTTGCAGATCTCAAAGATTGCTTAACTTGGTTGATAAGAACGAACGAAAAAAAAAGAAGAAAAACAAAATCTGGCAGTTATTTTTGTCAGATTTCTGCAGCAATCCCTGAGAAGCATAGGACTGTCTACTCTGAGAATGTAATGTATGTAGATATGAGACGACCACATACGTTTAAAAGGGAAAGATATGAAAATCCAGAAAATATATGGTGAAAATATTGAGGCAGAGAATAATGGGTCTAAACATTGGCGAAGGCCGATACTTTACACGGTGTTTTATACGAGTAAGACGCCATCCGAGGATAAGCTTACAAGCCCCGAGAAATATTTCTCAGTCAGAACGGCATAAACAGCGTAACTCACTGTCCCGGCGTAGATCACAAAGCCCAAAAATACGGCAAAGCTGATCGAACCCTAGGAAAGCTCACCAGTAAATCAAAAGCTGGTGAAAACGAACACCCACCGAAGGATAAGCAACTGAGCTCAAATAGGTGCTGAGGCTGGTGCACGTACATCACGTTCTGATGTTTGGCTGTTTATATATCACAATGAGAATGATTAAACAGGCCTAGAACGATCGAAGAAGAAGATCCATCTGCGATGATATGATAGGACTACACACAAGGAACTGAGCTATAGAGCGGGACAACGGCAAGGGTAACAAGAGATAAGGGGCAGAAGGGGAGATGGATATTACACATGCTGAGGAGACTCTCTGACAGCGTCACAAAATAGGATCTCCGATGGAACTCTCAGGGTAACAGAGTTAAGGGAAGACCCAGGAACACCTAAAGACGGGAGTTGCAGACGGAATTCAAGAAAATATGGAGAGAGTGGAAAGATCTGGAAAAGATGGCATTGCATAGGAGGGTTTGAGAGGCCTTGGTTGCGGACGTATGCCTCCCTAGGGGCGAAGAGTGAAGAAGAAGAAGAGAGAAAAATGATACACGGAGATCTGAAAAAAAGCAGCTAAAGATAGGAATACTTGGCATGAGTTGATTGAGGGCATATGCCCTAAACGGGGTTTAAAAATCACAAGAAGACAAATATTTACTCAAGTAAGTCAGTGCACGTTATTTGTATGCCACTTTCTTGAGTATTTTAAACTAGCCCTGTTGGGGTTAGCCTTATTTATTATTATTTTTGTATCATTTTATTGTATTTTTGACAAGCAATCGTGACATTTCTCTCTTGAGAACAAACACGAATCTTAGTAATAAACATAGTCAGTTTTTTTCCTTTTTTTGTGTGTTTATGTTGTTTTTGTATTTTCTATATTTCTTCTGCAATGATCTGACAGAGTTCAAGTTCATGCCCTTGGCTTCAATACTACAGCAGTCAGTCAGTCTAGACTTCAATCCAGTACAGTCAATCATGTACAGTCGTTATGCGACTTCAATACTACAGTACAGTCAAGTTCATGTCCTGACTTCAATACTACAGTAAGTCAGTTCTCTGACTACTAGTCAGAGTTCATGTCCTGGCTTCAATACTACAGTACAGTCAAGTTCATGTCCTGACTTCAATACTACAGTACAGTCAAGTTCATGTCCTTGGCTTCAATACTACAGTACAGTCAAGTTCATGTCCTTGGCTTCAATACTACAGTACAGTCAAGTTCATGTCCTTGGCTTCAATACTACAGTACAGTCAAGTTCATGCCCTTTGGCTTCAATACTACAGTACAGTCAAGTTCATGTCCATTGACTTCAATACTACAGTACAGTCAAGTTCATGTCCTGACTTCAATACTACAGTACAGTCAAGTTCATTCCATGACTTCAATACTACAGGTGACATTTGAAGTTCATTTTGATAATTGAACTTAGACATCGTTATGGATTCATATCACAGTACAGTCAAGGTGAATATTTGACTTATATAATGTCAGTAGATATTTGACTTGACATGTTCCAGGTGACTTCAATTTAGAATTCATGTCCTTGGTGAGATATTTGACAGACATGTGTCAGGGAGATATTTGAATCTGCATTTATGATATCTAGACATGTGTCCAGTAGAGATCTTGCTTTAATATGTTCCAGGTGAGAGATTTGCCTTAGACATTGTCCAGGAAATAATTCTGACTTGGACTTTTCAGGTGATAATTTGTAATTAGAGACATGTTCCAGGTGAGTATTTGCTTATAGACATTTGTCCAGTGTGAGATATTGCAATTCTGTATATTGAGATTTAGAAATATGTTCAGGTGAGATATTTGATTTTAGACATGTTCAGGTGAGATATTTGAACTTAGTGACATGTGTCCAGGTGAGATATTTGAACTTAGACATTTGTCCAGGTGAGATATTTGAACTTAGACATGTGTCCAGGTGAGATATTTGACTTAGACATGTGTCCAGGTGAGATATCTGAATTTAGAAATATGTTTTCCAGGTGAGATATTTGATTTTAGACATGTGTCCAGGGGAGATATTTGAATTCGATATTTGGATTTAGACATGTGTCCAGGTGAGAGATTTGCTTTTAGACATGTGTCCAGGTGAGAGATTGCTTAGACATTTGTCAGGTGAGAATTTAGCAGACTTTGTCCAGGTGATATTTGAATTAGAATATGTTTTCCAGGTGAGATATTTGATTTAGACATGTGTCCAGTGAGATATTTGAATTCGATATTTGGATTTAGACATGTGTCCAGGTGAGAGATTTGCTTTTAGACATGTGTCCAGGTGAGATTTGCTTAGACATTTGTCCAGGTGAGATATTTTACTAGACTTGTCAGGTGATATATCTGAATTAGAAATATAGTTTTGCAAAAGGTGAGAATATTTGATTTAGAACCATGTTCCAGGTGAGAATTTGAATTATATTGGGATTAGACATGTGTCCAGGTGAGAGATTTGAACTTAGACATTTGTCCAGGTGAGATATTTGAACTTAGACATGTGTCCAGGTGAGATATTTGACTTAGACATGTGTCCAGGTGAGATATCTGAATTTAGAAATATGTTTTCCAGGTGAGATATTTGATTTTAGACATGTGTCCAGGGGAGATATTTGAATTCGATATTTGGATTTAGACATGTGTCCAGGTGAGAGATTTGCTTTTAGACATGTGTCCAGGTGAGAGATTTGCTTTTAGACATTTGTCCAGGTGAGATATTTGAGCTTAGACGTGTGTCCAGGTGATATATCTGAATTTAGAAATATGTTTTCCAGGTGAGATATTTGATTTTAGACATGTGTCCAGGTGAGATATTTGAATTCGATATTTGGATTTAGACATGTGTCCAGGTGAGAGATTTGCTTTTAGACATGTGTCCAGGTGAGAGATTTGCTTTTAGACATTTGTCCATGTGAAATGTTTGAACTTAGACATGTGTCCAGGTGAGATATTTGAATTCGATATTTGGATTTAGACATGTGTCCAGGTGATAGATTTGCATTTAGATATGTGTCCAGGTGAGATATTTGCTTTTAAACAAATATTTCCAGGTGAGATTTTGAATTTAGCCATTTATACTCGGTGAGATTTATATTTTTAAAATAAATATTTCTTTGTCATATATTTCCGATAAGCAATACGTATTTGTGAAGTGTGTTGGTAAATGGCTAGGGAATGGGGAATCTTAAAGACAACTGTTAAGAACCTATGCTCCGCAAGGAGCGGGGAGGAATTAACAAATGAAAGTCTAATAGTGTGATTGCATTTTAATTCTTTAATTTTAATGGAACGTCCTACTCTAGAGTGTCAATCCTTGCCACAATTGAAACTAAAGGCTGGGCTGATACATAGGATGGTCACTCCGCCCTCTGCACTCTCTTTTGTTTCCATACGTGATGGCATTTTATTCTTCTCTTGTTTAGCCATCCCTCCTCGCCGCTCGCCATGTCTAACTGATAGTGTTTGCGTAATCAAGTACTGACGGTGTTCGCTTCCCGACTATGCCATTCTCCAAAAGAGTGTAAGGTTGAATAACTGGTTTCGCCCGAGTGGTTACCGGGGCCCAAATTTGGGGTGTAAAAATAGAAACACTGTTACCTGCCACGCATGTCATAAGAGGCGACTAGAGGAGTATGGGTGAAATCGGATGCACATGTCCTAAACGTGTAGAAGTCTATGTGTTTAGGGCCTACCAAACCAATGTGCAACGTATACACGTTCTTGTCAATGATCAAACATATCACAAAGAGTGATTAAAATTGGTTGTAAAGAACGAACGCAAAGAAGAAGAAGAATAACTGGTTCAATGAATTTGAAACGTGGAGCTAAATCTGACAACTTTTTTTCTTATATTAAAATCATTTTTTTATTCATTCGCCAACTATGAAGTAAGGCGTAGTCATGGCGCATAATAAAACGTAAGTAAGGCGTAGTCATGGCGCATAATAAAACGTAAGTAAGGCGTAGTCATGGCGCATAATAAAACGTAAGTAAGGCGTAGTCATGGCGCATAATAAAACGTAAGTAAGGCGTAGTCATGGCGCATAATAAAACGTAAGTAAGGCGTAGTCGTGGCGCATAATAAAACGTAAGTAAGGCGTAGTCATGGCGCATAATAAAACGTAAGTAAGACGTAGTCATGGCGCATAATAAAACGTAAGTAAGGCGTAGTCATGGCGCATAATAAAACGTAAGTAAGGCGTAGTCATGGCGCATAATAAAACGTAAGTAGGCGTATGGCGTAATGTGCGTGTCTGCGCATAATAAAACGTAAGTAAGGCGTAGTCATGGCGCATAATAAAACGTAAGTAAGGCGTAGTCATGGCACATAATAAAACGTAAGTAAGGCGTAGCCATGGCGCATAATAAAACGTAAGTAAGGCGTAGCCATGGCGCATAATATTGCTGAAGTCAGGCGTAGCCATGGCGTATTATATAGCTGAAGTCAGGCAAAACCATGCGATACTATCGCTGGTCAGGCGTGACATGGCGTATAATACAGCAAGCCAGGTGTTGTCATGTTGCATAATATAGCTAACGTTCCTATTTGATTTTTCGTGAAGATTTGCTTTCTTTTTCACCAGTGTCCCTCGCTACTCAGGCGAGTCTTACTCCGACTCTAGAGGTACTTGTAATTTAGATTTCCAAGGAAAGAATCTCTTCAAATAATTAAACGTAGTACTGTGAGACCCCTAACACTTCACAACTGTCATCATTTTTTATATATATATAATCCTTCATTTTCATCTTCATCTTCATCTTCATCTTTTTCTTCTTCTTCATCTTCATCTTCATCTTCTTCTTCTTCTTCGTTTTGTGTTCTTCCTCTATGAATTCATGCGTAGTCAGGGCGCATGAAATGTTACTTCCTACTGATTTTTGCTTGATGGCATGCTTTCCTTATTATCAGTATCCCTCACCATAGAGTCGTGCCTCTCTGTCTTCAGAGGTATCCATCCTTCACCTAATAACCTCATTTTTTCTTAATCCTTTTTTGACATAGCGATTTCTTCATTGATTTTTGTTATAAAAGAAACATCCTGGTATACAATAGTTTTACTGAATCAAAAATAAACAAAAGCAACAAAATTACTCACAGATCAAGATTGTCTCAAGGCAAAACAAGCAAACATTTTTTTCTTGAAATTTGTATAAAATAACTGCAAGCGGAAAAATAGATAATTTCCGGTAATATCCATCCCGCGGCTTGAATAAGTTCATGTCTTCTCGTGCTGAGCTGGTTTACTGTAAATCTCTTTAGTTGAGTCACGATATGCACTGTGAGATTGGAAAAGTGTGTAAAACAAGTCACAAACATGAAGAGTGTATTAAATAATATACAACCATCACGATTATCTTCTTCTTCTTCTTCTTTACTTCTTCACCTCCAAGGAGGCATAGGTCCACAACCAAGGCCTTGCACGCTCTCATGCGCTTGGCTGTTGTTTTATAGCTGGTGTTTTACAGGGTGGTGTAGCTAATCCCACACCAAACCTCCACTTTCGCTGTAAACACCATGTGGTAGGTAGTGGTGGTTCTATTCTGTACCCCGCATTCCGGCCCCGGCAACCACATGGGCGTCCCTCTAAGTAGTCTGTCTTCTTTGAGAAACGTGTTGGCGCATTTTCTGAGATTCTCATGGTCTGTATTGCGATCAGTTCTCAAATCAGAAATGTATGCACCTACCCTTCTACTTATACCAGAGTAGCTCTCCTTCGATCCCTACTCTCTTAGCCAGACATTAGTCTGTTACCAGGGCCACCCCTTGGAGGTAGGGTAGGGTCTTGATAAGTGCCAGTTAACTGATCTGGCGCCACTTTATATCCTACATGCTTGCGCCTGCGGCCCCATCACGATTATAGGTAGTTTAAATGTATCCTTGTTCGTTGTTCATTTGAGGATAATCTTCATCGCACATCGCACATCGCACATGTCCATCACCCAAGGATAAGCAACTGTGCTCCAAAAAGGTGCTGAAGGTTGGTGCACATACATTACGTTCTGATGTTATTGGCTATTTATATATCACAATAGAATGATAAAAATGACCGTAGAACGTTTCGAAAGAAGAAGAAGAACATGTCCATAATGCCCCGATTTTTCCCAAAACATGTATTTCAGTGTTCTTAGACTAACTAACTCTGTTCTGTGTTGATTGATGTAATCTACTGGAGTTTCTTTCGTGGTTTCCCCGTCTTGCCGCACTTATCGGTATGCATAACTTGCGCAACCGAGATAGAGAATACCCTTATCTTCGTTGTTGAAATCTTCAGAGCGTATGTTTTCTCTTAGAGCGTTGATGATGTTATTTCTACCCATAGAGTCCCATTCTCGGTAGTAGTATTTGTATGCAAACATGGCCAATGCAAAAAGTTAAAATTTATCCTTGCAATATGCAAATATGATGTAGTACCACTTTTTTCCTGATGTCTTCCTTTCTAAACTGGTCTCTTCTTGGGAGTATCAAGGAGAGACAATTTTAGAAATGAAGACATCAGGAAAAAAGTGGGTACAATATCAGTACTAAGCTTCGTCAAGAAACAACAAATTAAATGGTTTGACCAATTAAGCAGATTAGCAACATACAGTGTGCCTCAAAGAGCAATATTTCTACGATACAATGGATACAAAACAAAAGGTAGTACAACGCAAAAGATGGACCTCAGAAATAACAGAGGTGTGTAAAACACTAGTTATGGGTGCCACGCTGTACAGCGATGTATTAGACCATATCATTAGTACTGTCAATCATTTATAATATTGATTTTCTCGTTGTTAATCTCCCCAGTTCAATCAAGTGCAAGAATTTAAATACTTAGGAAGCATATTCACAGAAAATGGAATCATTGACAGAGAGATAGACGTTAGAGTGTAAAATAACAAATTATTAAACCTACCAGTTAGCCCTATTGTTAAGGCCCCCAAACAACTCACTGACAACTAAACAATGATCAACATCATTTTCATACCTACTTTGTGTTACAAGAGCCAAACATGGACAATGAGCAAAGCACAGTTGCAATAAATAATTAAATGTAAAATGCGATGGCTACGAAAAGTTAAAAACGTTAGTATAAGAAAGAAAGTTAGGACAGAAATTGCTTGAATTACATTGAGAAACATCGAATAAAGTGGTTCTGCTACTTAATAAGAATGAATCTAAACTCTACTGTATACAGACTCTTCTACAACAGAACACCAGGACAGAAGGAGATAGGAAGACTACGAAAAATAAGGTTATATGACATGGCAGAACCCTATCAAAAAGCACATAATAACTATCACACAAGTTACTAGAGAGCAGCGCAGACAAAAACAAATAAAACACGATACTGAGCAACATAGCGTTAACAGTGTGATGACAAAAAAAAACAAAAATCCACGATAGGGCAGCAAACCCGTTAACAGTGGTGATGACAGAAACACAAAACAAAACCACGATACTGGGCAGAACCCGTTCAAAAACAAAAGGATATGATGGCAGAACCTATACAAAGCAAAAAACCAGATACATGGCAGCAACCCGTTAACAGTGGGTGACAAAATAACAAAAACAAAACCACATAGATTGCAGCAAACCGTTAACAGTGAATGACAAAATACAAAAACAAAACCACGATACTGGGCAAAACCCGTTAACAGTGTGATGACAAAAACAAAAACAAAACCACTGTACTGGGCAATAACCGTTAACAGTGTGATGACAAAGACAAAAACAAAACCATGATACTGTGCAACAACCCGTTAACAGTGTGATGACAAAAACAAAAAAACCATGATACTGGCAACAACCCGTTAACAGTGTGATGACAAAACAAAACAAAACCATGATACTGGGCAACAACCCGTTAACAGTGTGATGACAAAAAACAAAAACCAAATACTTGCAACATCCGTTAACAGTGTGATGACAAAAGCAAAAATATAACATGTACTAGAAGCAAGAAGACAAAAAAAAAACACGATACTGGGCAACAACCGTTAACAGTGTGATGACAAAAGCAAAAAACACATACTGGGCACAACGCGTTAACAGTGTGATGACAAAGCAAATAACTATACACAGCTACTAGGCATAGATTCCAGACTTTTCGGCTCACCGCCCACTTTGCATGCCATAACCTGTAACTTCCTCCCATTATAACAGTTTGTCAACGCCGCCCGCCCCATACATAACATGCTCTATTTTCAATTTGACATACAAAAATAGATATATATTTCTGTCAAACATGGTCAATTTTCAAATGATTATACACATGAAATAGAAAATTGATGAAAAAATGGATCGTGTAAGATGGGCATAAGATGAATAAAAGCAGAATTCAAATTTTAATGATTATTCAATCGCAATATCAGAAAAGACCACTTCCCCAGATGCTTCTGAACCCACTATCGCCTCCTGGAAGGCTTCAGCACCCACTGGGGCGGTACCACCCACTTTGGGAACCCATGTACTAGAGCATCGCAAGACAAAAACAGAAAACCACGACACTGGGCATGAACCTGGTAACAGTGTGACCACAAAAGAAGAAGAAGAAGAATATACCCATTAATTTGTTTCCTGTCATCGTTTATGTCCTAGTTTTGCTTTAAATATGATTATTCTCACGATGTTCTTCAACAATTTCATTTCTGTTTACATGCCCCCAAAAAACATCAACTACATTTTCTTACACTACCGCAAAAAATACATCTTCATTGCAATTTCTACACCACACGAAGCTCATCTCCAGTGTGGAATGTACCCGACAAACGGGCGTGAACTATCGAACCCGTCTTAACGGAAACTGGCACTGAGCTAGCCCTGGGATACAGACAAACCGATTATATTTTTTATATATATAAATAACACGCATATAACAGTGCATTTATTACATCTGTTGTTATTATTTTATCTTTTTTTTAAAACCATTCTGGATGTGTGTCTTTTATTGATTTATTCACCAAATCAAATTAATCGATATCTTCGACTGGATAAATTGTTTGTTCAGAGCCCCTAGAAAAGTGGTTCTCAAAATATTTGAAGACAGGACACACTCGAAGTTCTACAAACAATCATAGCAGATTACCAACGGACAGTGCACACCAAAGAGCAATGTTGCTCCAATGCAATGGATGCAAAGCAAAAGGTCGGGCACACAAAAGGTGGACATCGGAGATAACAGAGGCGACGAAAGACACTATTTATGCAACGCACACAAGGGCTCGTTCTTTCTCTCTCTCTCTCTCTCGTGTGATCACCGCCCAGACCGATGTACCAGATCCCCCCATAAATTCTATTCATGTGGAAATTTGATTCATGCAACCTTAGCATTGGTGTGTTTTACGTCACATCTTCAACACCATTTGGAGCTCTGGTGCTTAACCTTCGGCGATGTGTCCGGTTTCTGCCAGCGCTTACTAGGCTCGCTCTCCGTTCTGTAGCCATCTAGGTGTTTTACGGTGTGGGGTGCTAGCCCTACCCCCAACCTCCTTAGCCGCCTCTTACGACATGCGTTTCAGGTAACAGTGGTTCTATTCTTTACACCCCAATTTGGGTGCCGGTAACCACTTGGGAGACCATAAATCTAGAGGACCTGTGGCTTTTATGCCAGCCCGTGGAATTTAACCACACTTACAGGGGGCTTATCACCCGTCGTCCAACGCGCTACGAACACGCTGGCAGGTGGACGATGGTGCTAATAAGCTACTTACCTATGTTTTATTGAGGATAGAATGAAAGATGAAAATGGTATCTATTTATTTATCCACAATTGAAAGATACGTCTTCTTCGAACGATCTTTGTGATTTGTATATGAACTGAGCCTAAGAGCGATTGTACGTTGTGCCAGTTATGCACCTACAATTAGACCAGCACATTCGATTTCTGCAAGTTTTTATTTACTAGGTGAGCTACCCTAGGCGCTTTCCTCCAATCGACTCTTACGACATGCCTTGCAGATCGCAGTGTTACTATTCTTTGCGCCTCTTGCAAGCACCAGTAACACACAGGCAATCCAAACATACATACATGCTACTTAATTTTTACACCTTTATCAAACTGTCTTCGGGCATAAGTGCCATTGATAGAAGTACCTAGCTTTAATTAGGTAAAGTAAATAACTCAGAACTAATCAAGATGACCCTCTTCTTCCAGACACACGATATGGCTGCCTGGAAATGAAAGACATGATACGGTATAACTATTTTTAGTAGTTGAGTTTAAAACAATTAACTTGAAGATCTGAGACTTCTTGGACCAGATAAGTATGTCCCTGTCTCGTGCTTGTAACCTGCAGGTAGTGGTACTTAAGAGTATCTTAAGAGATGAACAATGACTTGAAGTTTCTGAGTTGGTCTGGACGTAAATGTTTTTTAGAAGCTGACTTGACATGTGGATGACTGAAGGTTAGTTGACTTGACATGTGGATGACTGAAGGTTAGTTGACTTGACATGTGGATGACTGAAGGTTAGTTGACTTCAGATCTTGATATTGTGCGAAGTAGTGATTCAGTTAAACAAAGTGTAAGTTAGGTGCTTGCCTCTCGTTCAACAGGTACTCGGTTCGATTCCCTTGTGGAGTCTTATGGATATTTTTTCAGAGATCCCTCATTTCAGTGTAGGTGAGATCGAGTTTCTAGTCCTAACAGAGACAGACGATAAAAAGTAAATCCGCTGTTCAATTTGAACACGTAAAAGAGCCATTGGCAGTTCAAAATCGAAAAGAGCAGGCTGGAAAGCCACTGGCCATGTAAAATTCATTAAAATGATTCAGCAAATTAATTCTTGCAAAATATATACCATTTTCACTAAATTTTATAGAGTTGATGTAGTCAATTTATTCAAGTATGAGTTAGAGTTGTAGTCAATTATATTCAGATGATAGAGTTGATGTAGTCAATTATATTCAATGATAGAGTTAGAGTTGATGATATTATATTCAATGATAGAGTTGATGTAGAGTTATTAAGTGATAGATTGATGTTCAATTAATTATAGAATATGCTACTAATATATAGTCAATTAAGTTTGGTGTGTAAACAATATGAATTCAAGTGATAGATTAGATAGATGGAAGTCAATGATATCAAGATAGAAGTAAGATTGATGATAGATTATGATTCAATGAATAGAACTATGCAAATTTAGTTTGGTGTTAAAAGCAATATGTAGATGAGGATAGATAGATAGATGATGAGGATGAGATAGATGGATAGAGGAGGATAGGATAGTATGAGTAGATAGATGAGTAGATAGATGAGTATAGATAGATGATGAAGATAGAGGAGGAGGATGATAGAGATAGGAAGTAGATAGTGATAGGATGAAGAAGATAGATGAGAGTAGATGGAAGAGAGTGATAGATGATGTAGTAGATAGGATAGAGGTAGTGGTAGGTGTAGGATAGAGTAGGATAGATAGGATAGATGAGTAGAGATAGGAGGAGAGGTAGATAGGATGAGAAGTAGGATGAGTGAGGATAGGATGGAAGGAGGAGTGGTAGTGATGAGGTGGTAGGAGGTAGGGTGGATGTGGATGGAGGATGGAGGAGGAGGATGGATGAGGATGGATAGATGGATAGGTGGAGAGGTGGTAGGATGGATAGGATGGAGATGAGGATGGGTGGTAGTGGGTGTGGATGGTGAGGTGATGGAGAGTAGGAGGAGGATGGATAGTAGGATGAGGATGGATAGTAGAGAAGATGATAGATGAGTGAAGAGATGATGATAGATAGAAGATGAGAGGAGGTAGTGAGTGAGGAGTAGAGAGAGTGAAGGATGGAGTGCAGGCAGTAGGGCATTCAGGTAGAGCAGATAATAAAACGCGGTTATGGTCAGGTCAAGGCGGTTAAGGAGCGTAAGGTACATGTCGGTCGTTTTTAGGATGGAAGTTTGATCGGCATATGTTACGTGTTTGGTTGATGAGGATTGAAGGTCATTTGGTGTCGTCCAGGATAGAAGAAGACAGGGTGGCTGGGGATGGGTGCAGCGGCGTTGATGGAGTCGTGGATGAAGCGTTAGAAGAAAGCTAGGGGAGAGGGACTATGTTATCTGTTGGTAGATTTAGTCTATGATCGATTGATAGTCTGATCAAGTAGTATGATAGGAGAGTGTAGTGTATTGGAGTTGAGAATAGAGTTATCATTCTTTCTTCAACCCTAGGAAAAGATTAATTTCACTCTTTTATATAGATGAAGAGAGAGCACCCAAATTTCTTAGAACAAGAAACTCCAACAGCTCCAGGCTGATGATAGATAGTGATAGGAGACGCACTAGAGATTTAATGAGATTAAGAGTAGAAGATGCATAGATGGTAGAAGTAGAGTAAATACATCAAGGAGATAGATAGATAGATAGATTAGAACTTGGGTAAAGATGGAGTAGATAGTGATAGATATCGTGAAGATGAGAAGTGGTGGAGAGTTCGAGAGAGCACAAAATAACACTTGTTCTAAGGATAAATACAATAATAAGGGCGATGCATTGCCAAATAAAACAGATAAACTTATTCTAATGTTATTTTCTAATGAATTTGATTCGTCAATATTTACTGTTTGTTATCACTTAGTCTTCACTTGTTTTTCCAGTTAATAAATAAAACAGGGCTGTGATGGGTTCATGCGCCGTGGATGGATTACTGGATGAAGCGTCTAAGAAACTTGGAAGACGCGGACTATTGTTATACTGTTCGTAGATTTCGCTCTGCATCGATTGATCATGTCGATCGAAATTATGTATGAGGAGAGTTGTTATTTTATGCTGGCAGTTGAGAATACGGAGTTCTCTTCTTCTTCTTCTTCAACCCCAGGATAGATTAATTTTCTATTTTTCTATTGGTTACTCTTTTTTCTATAGTGAAATGGGAGGAGCACCCAAACTTTCTTTAGAACACAGAAACCTCCAACAGCTCCAGGCGTGTAGTGCTATGCTTAGTGCTGCGGAGACGCCTATTCAGGTAGGGTTCATACGGAGTTTTAAGAGCCCTAGAAGATGCACTTGGGTAGCGAGGTAGAGGTAAACCTCCATCACAGGAGATGTAAGACGCCTCCTCTCTCGCTAGTTTACGGGACACCTTTGGGTAAGATGGAGTACCGCTTAGCCCCCGGTATGCTTCCGTGGAAGCCATGGGAGAAGGTGGTGGATGAGTTCGCGGGAGCAGCCCAAAGAGTATCATTGGTTATGAAGACTAATAACTATGAAGACCTGGGCACCGTATGACAATTTGACAAATAAAAAACATATAAAAACTTATTCCTGAATGATTATTTTTCTAAATTTTAAATTGTGCTTCCCAAAAACCGTAACATACTTTATTTCTTGTCTCCAAACCTGTTTTGACTCACATCGTCAGGATAAGAAGAGATTTATAGAACGGGCTTTTGTGTGCACTTCATAAACAGTGTCTTTCGTCGCCTCTGTTATCTCTGAAGTATACCTTTGCGCGGTCGGCCTTTGTTTGTATACACTGTATCGAGTAACATTGCTCTTTGAGACGCATTGTCTGTTGGTAATCTGCTTATGTGACTGACTATTTAATTTGTTGATTACTCACTGATGTTGTATCCATTTGTTTCCTGATGTCTTCATTTATAAATCGGTCTCTTCTTGTTACACCCAACATTCTGTGTAGACACTTCATCTATGTCCTGACTAGTTTTCTTCTATCATTTGATGTCAGCGTCCAAGTTTGCCACTGACAGAAGGAAGATGCTGGAAGTAAGATTGTGTTGAACAATGCTTTTGTTAAAGAGAGTTCGAGAAACATTATGTATTTAAGTTACAGGTGGTGGAGTAAAAAATTTGGTGTCAGGGATGTTTGACACTGCTCATGGATTCTAGCAATTGTCTCTGTTACAGAGATCCCCTCACTACTGCCATGGAGTTTGAAGTTATCGATTATTAAAACTTGTCTTTCTTTCTTTTGTCCATTTCTGCTTTTTTGCCGGCCGTTCTTCTTCTTCTTCAATGATCCAGCGGCACTTGCCCTTCGGCCCAATGCTATGTAGTGGTATCTGCATGTGTTTGTAAGTTGTTCTTTTGTTCCGTATAATGTGTTCCATTTATCTGGCCTTGGAGGAAGGAGGGTCTTTCTTATGTCTTCTAGTGCTTGACACTTGAAGAGGTGGTGGTGAACGGTTTCATGATGATGTGCACAGTTGGCACTCTGGAGTGTGTTGTGGATGAATTCTGTTCAAGTGATTATTAAGTGTTATGTGTTGGGTTCAGAGTCTAAAAATGGTGCTCTGATCTCTTCTTGTAAGGTGGTTGATATTGTCATTAAGGTTAGGGCTGGCCATATGGCTGTACACCTCTCTTCCTGTGTTTCCCATGGCCCATCTGTTTAGCCAAATTTCTTTATTTGCTATCATTAGGATTTGCTTTGCTGTATGGAGAGTTGTTGCTGTGATTGGTTGTTCATGTGTTGACCCTTTCTTGGCTAGCCTATCTGCTTTGTCATTTCCAGGTGTGTTTGAATGCCCCCAGCCGTTAACTGATGATCGGTTTCCGAGATAGTGCACGCTCGGTCGCTTGATGTGCTGTGGTATTGTGAAGATTTAAGATGTCGGTAACATCTTTCCATCTTTTTCTTGGTCTGCCCCTTCCTCTTGATGATTCCATTTTCAGGTTGTACTCTCTTGCAACTGGTGCATTCGGGCTCATTCTCACCAAGTGAACCAAACCATTTGAGTCTCTGTTTTTCAATGAATCTTAGAGCAGGTGTTGTTCCGACTGTTCTTCTAATTTCCTCATTTCTTATATAGTCTCTTCTTGTTTTATTTACCGCTTTTCTCAAGCCTCTTATTTCACAGGTGGTAATTTTCCTTTCTTGTTCTTTTGTCAGTGCCCATGTTTGGTACTGGTCTTATTTAAACTAATAATATCGAATGAATTGTTTCTTGAAACCAGATTTGTGTTTTTGATTATTTCTCACAAGCAACTGCTGAACATTCAGACTGACAGACGCACTACCAACTTATCTTTTAGCGATTTGGGAACGTCCCTTAAATCATGTCAGGCTGCCTGTGGTTAATTTGACGATTGTACTGAATATCACCTGTCCACATTACGGTAAAACCTAGATAGTTTGAGAGTCCATCTTTATAAATAGTTATTGCGTTGAATTTTGTATGTATCCAACTTACATGGGTTCTACCACTGAAATCGGAGACAGCATGTCTGTATGACGGGAGGGGGCATTGATGAAAAGAAAAGCAGGTCTTCACGCAAAAACCTGTCAGATTCGCCATACCAAACGCCCTGACTACGCCTGAATATATAGCGGGCGAACGTAAGACGAAGAAGAAGAAGAGGAAAACAGGGTTTAAATATGCATCAAAACAAGATCACCAATAAAGATGTAACTGGTAAGATCAAACATTCCAACAACGAGTTGACATTAAACGACAGAAAAAATCTAGTCACGACAGAGATCTGACACATCCGCTTCTACTTCTTCTTCTTGATGTGTTGATGTCTCTTTGTGTAGACAAGGTAATTATGAATCATCTACATTCATCCTATTTAGATCCATGATTTAGTTCATTTAGGATTCATTGTGTGTTTCTGTTTGTTCCCTGAAGAAGACTTATAGTCGATACGTTGGATATTTTTTAGTTTTAATAATTTTTTATTCATTTTTGCTCGCTTATGTGATTCTATACATACGTGTTTTTGTCCTTAGACTCAAATTTATTACGTAAGCCTCCCCTCTCAGTTTTATCCAGATCTGATCTGATCCGCTTTAACCAGATCATATTCGTAGGTTTCCGCACATGCACGACAGAGATGACGTGTCCACGTAGTGTGATGGGAGTATCAGGGTAAGGCGGGCTTAGGAATGACGACATCAGAAAAAAGTGCATACATCGTTAGTACTGAACTTCCACAATAAGGACAAATTAATTGGTTTGACAACATAAACAAATTACCAACATATAACAACATCAAAAGATAATGATATTCAGATATAGAGGATATACAACTTATTAGATATGTATATGTATATGTATATGTGTGTATGCGTAATTGCAGCAAATAAAGGGGTCTCAATGGCGGTTAGGTGCTCATCTCTCGTGTCAAATTTACCAGGTTCGCTCCCTCGTGGAGCCATGTGGATATTTTATCATAGATCCATGATATCAGTGTAGGTGAGGTCGAGTTTCTAGTCCTATCGGAGACAGACGATAAAATGTACGTTCCGTAATTAATTTGAGCACGTAAAAGAACCATTGGCAGTACAAAATCGAGAATATCAATCTGGAAAGTCACTGCCCTTGCAAAATTCCTTAGGAAGATTAAAAGTAAATTACTACTAAATATTTTTACAGACTTCAAAATTACATCGGGGATCCTCGCCGGTGCTATGGAGTTCGTGCACTGCAGCTTAGATCCTCCTGTGTAAAAAATAGATTTAGAACACATGGTTACTCACCGAAGTGCAATTATGATTGTCCTACCAGTCACTGACAATCACTCTTTTAAACTCAGACCATCCAAGATCTTCTCCCTCTGTCTTCCGCGATCTTTTATTCCCTGTATTATACCCGTTGTCTCGCCTGAATGGTTACCGGGGCCCAAATTTGTGGCCCAGTGGTGTAAAGAATAGAACCACTATTACCTGCCACGCATGTCGTAAGAGGCGACTAAGGAGATTTGGTTGAAATCGGATGCACGTGTCCTAAACATATAGAAGTCTATGCGTTTAGGGGCCTACCAAATCAATGTGCAACGTATACACGTTCTTGGCAAAGATCAAACATATCACAAAGAGTGATTAAAATTGGTTGTAAAGAACGAACGCAAAGAAGAAGAATAGAAAGATTAAAATTGGTGGATTAAAGTGGATTAAAGAACGAACGCAAAGAAGAAGAATAGAAAGATTAAAATTGGTGGATTAAAGTGGATTAAAGAACGAACGCAAAGAAGAAGAAGAAGATATCCGTTGTCACGAAATGTTTTAAAACCCTTTCTTCGCATGATATACCCGAAGAACCTTGATTGTCTGATTCTTATTATTTTGATAATGTTTCTTTGTATGTAGACCTAATTTAAAACCTCATCAGTTGTTTTATTCACTGTCCATGGAATTTCTGCATTATTTTGTAAAATTACATTTCTACGGCTTTCATCGATCTTATTGATTGTTTGATCATTGTCCATGATTCGCTACCCTACATAAGTTGTGGTTTAATATATAGCACTAGTGTACTCGTATCGTACTTTTACATGAGAGGAGCGTCTGGCCGAAGGGATTAGAGCGCGGCCCCCATGCGGGAGACCCATGTTGAATTCATGGTAAGGCTAAAGATTTTTTTTTCTGTTGTGGGCATGAATTAAAAATGATAACCTGAACAGCTTCGCTGCGACTCCACTAGCCTACGGCCATTAAACTCCCCAGGCTCTTATCCCCTCTGTCCTCCACCGCCATAGCTCACTCTCTAAGACTATCCTACAGGGAACAGTTGAGGGTGGAAGAAAGAAAGGAGGGCAGAGAAAATCCTGGTTTGACAACATCAAGAGCTGGTCGGGGCATAGTTTCTCCACACTCGCTCGAAGAGTTGAAGACAGCGATTCATGGCGTGCTTTTTGTGCTGATGTCTCCACAGTGACACTCCTACGAGCCTAAAGGGTTATGGGTTTTATTATTATAATTATATACGGTCACATAAAAAGCGGTACTACAGACAATAACGATAGGTTTTTTTCCAGTACTCGTTTATATAATGTCTACTGCTTATATGTTTTATTTTAATATTATCGTCTAAATAATATCAGTTTTACAGTATCTAATCTGTCTGATTGACTAGTTCACGTGACTAGGATTCTTATCAAACAAATACGGTACATCCTTGTTTTTCTACGCGTTATCATTAGTGTTTCTCCGTCTACTATCCTTATATACGGTTATATGCTAGAACAACTATCTGTATCCTGTCAGAGGTCAAGGAGACATGTTATCCAGTGTTATCCAGAACTGGATTCAGTGGATTGGATAAACAGGTTGCACTATAAAAGCTACCTTAAAAATCGTTTTAATTAAACATCACGTGTCAGTTTCCAAACTATTGGATTGGATTAAAATGGTGTCAATAATAATTCAGAAAGTTAAAACAAGACGTTGGAGCTGGATAGGACACACTTTGCGAAAATCGAAGGGGAATATAACAAGAAGGGTCCTTTTCTGGAACCCGTAAGGACAGCGAAAGAAGGGGAGGCCGAGAAATACATGGAGACAGGATTTGAAGGTAGAGATCAACAATATAAAGAAGAATTGGAGGGAGCTGTAGGAGATAGCTAGAGATAGGAAGACTTGACATGAGTTGGTTGAGAGTCTATGCCCCAATTTGGGTTAAAAAGGCAGAGAGAGAGATAGAGATATAGAAAGAGAGAGAGAAAGGGAGACAAATTTCTATATTTAAAAAAAAAGTTTTTAGTTACTTTTTAATATCCGACATAGTTTTCAAACCTTAGGGTAGGTATTAATTTTTTTCCCACTTCTATACCTTAGTTTACAGGAGGTAGGAGGGTCAATTTCTTTTCTCGAGTGTGAAATGTCGAGTGTGAGTTTGAAAATATGGAATCAGCAAACATCCCATCAAGGTCTGCAAGAGTTTATACATTTCAAGTAAAAGTTACATAAGAACAAAAGACGGAACATCAAAAACATTCACAGTAAACTAAGGAGTTAGACAGGGATGTGTGCTCTCCCACTGCTGTTTATAACATACATGGACAACATAAGTAGAGAAGCAGGAATAGAGGAAGAAAATAATATATCAGAACTTTTATTTGCAGATGACCAAGTGCTGATTGCAGAAAATGAAGAATCTCTTCAGAACCATTTGAGCTTAGTTAACATCAAGGGTGAGGAGTACAACATGAAAATAAATATAATAAAGACAGAGACAATGGCAATAAGTAGACAACCAGAAAGCCTTTCAATAAAACTCCAGAACGTAGACATAAAACAAACAATTGAGACCAAATACTTGGGAGCAATTTTCACAGCAGATGAAAGTATCGATAGCGAAATCAGCAATCGTTGCACAAAAGCTAACCAAGTACTGGGACAGTTAACACCACTGTTGTCACATAAAAGATTCCGCTAAAAACAAGCAAATCTCATAAGAACGATTTTCTGGTCAACCTTATGTTACCAGTGTCAAACATGGCCAATAACAGCAGCTAATGAGTGGAAAATCATAACGACAGAGATGATGTGTCTTAGAAGAGCTTCAGGTGTGACAATAAGAGACACGATTAGAAATGAAGAAACAGAAGAAGACTGGATGTGAAACCAGTCATGTAATTCATAAAAGAACAACAGATTAAATGGTTTGGACACCAGACAAGAATGCTCTGGTATCGCCTACCACAGAGAGCCACACAGAAAAAGTAAAATGAGTACAAGGCATGAGAAAGACCACGCAAAAGATGAAAGGACGACATCAAGAACAGCCTTACGAAAATAAATATCAACTTACAAAGTACCTTAAAACAAGCACACACAAGGTCACTATGTCCGCCTTCCACCCCCTACTTCTATAAAGAAGTAAATAGTGGAAGAGAAGAAGAAAAGTGTCCTTCCATCGCCACCTTCTGCCCCTGATCTCTTGTTCCACCTGCCGTTGTCTTGCTCTATCCCACAGTTCCCTGTTTGTGGTCCTGTCATACAATTCGCAAACGGAGTATCATGTGCAGGCATCTATTGATGAATGTCTGCAACAATTTGATGTTCCCCTTAGTTGTTCTCCATGTCTCCGCTCCATATAGAAGGATAACCTTGACATTTGAGTTAAATATAGTTGTTCTCCATGTCTCCGTTCCATATAGAAGGATAACCTTGACATTTGAGTTAAATATAGTTGTTCTCCATGTCTCCGTTCCATATAGAAGGATAACCTTGACATTTGAGTTAAATATAGTTGTTCTCCATGTCTCCGTTCCATATAGAAGGATAACCTTGACATTTGAGTTAAATATAGTTGTTCTCCATGTCTCCGTTCCATATAGAAGGATAACCTTGACATTTGAGTTAAATATAGTTGTTTCCATGTCTCGCTCCATATAGAAGGATAACCTTGACATTTGAGTTAAATATAGTTGTTCTCCATGTCTCCGTTCCATATAGAAGGATAAACTTGACATTTGAGTTAAATATAGTTGTTCTCCATGTCTCCGCTCCATATAGAAGGATAACCTTGACATTTGAGTTAAATATAGTTGTTCTCCATGTCTCCGTTCCATATAGAAGGATAACCTTGACATTTGAGTTAAATATCATTATCTTAGTTTTATTCCTGATCATTCTTGAACTCCATATGTTCTTCAGAATGGCAAATGCTGATCTTGCCTTTTGTATTCTAACCCTAACATCTTCATCTGAGCCACCTTGAATGTTGATAACATTTCCCAGATATGTAAATGTGTCCACCTCTTTTAATGTTGCTCCTCTCAATATGATCGGGTCTCTGGAATTAGCAATGAGTGATAAGAATTATGGTGTCATAAAATGATTTCGGTCAGAACTTGATATAGCTCATGGTACAGAAAGAGTTAAACGAACAAATATTTCTTTATTCCTTATCAGATTTAAATGTGCAGATGAACTACTGGGTATTTGTGTGTCTATGTGGCTAAGGTGTTGAGTCCTTGCCTTGCGATCCGAAAATCGTTGGTTCGAATCTGAATCGCGTCATTCTCATCACGACTGCATATTGTCCCGAGACCCATAGTATTGTTTCTGGAGCTATAGAGTTCGTGCTTTAGGAAATACTCTCGGCAGGTGGTGTGTCATTTCTGCATAGAGGGGCAGAGCAAGAGGGGTAAAACCCGGTGCAATGAAGTGAGTCCTTCTGCTATACGCCCGGTTTTTTAAACGACCAGGTATACCTTCCTCATTTCTTATCCGTTCAATAAAACATGCAATATTTGTCACCTGCAGTGAGGGCAATAAAAAATGGGCAGAAAGAATATTGTGGCACTAAAGGTGGGAAATGTTGCCCTGGTTCACGGATAACTTGGTTCACAAATTAGGGGGAGGAGACAATTAAAGCTGCCCAGTCTGCGAGCTATTGTGAGAGCAAACTTCCATAAAACAAACTATCGAGCAGCCTGGAAACACCAACTGTGTTTGTTAGTAGGAGAAGACCAGGTCCACTTTTTGTTCTGCTGTTTTGCCCATTTTAGCATTGTTAACTGAGGCAGTATAAAACATGGTGGTTGAGAGTGGAACACAATTTAGTCTCGTTGAACTTTCTATTGGCCTGGGACCAGGATTCGTCTGTATGGGTCATTATGTTATCACAGTCGACCGATGCTTCAGCCAGCAACGCCCAGGCAATTTGCGACCACAATGAGCCTGGAAAGAGATGATACAATTAAGAAAACATGCTCAGTTTGTGTGAGCCCACCCGGGAAGCCTCTTGTCTGAGCTGGCATTCATCGTTATCGTGCCATGCACCTTGACAGGTGCACAATTCTGAAAGACGTCTTTAAGGTGAAATGTTGCTGTCAATGCGTGATCTTAGCATCAACTACATATTAACTCCTTCAATACGATAAGCCATCTGACGGACCATTCTAGCATTATCAATTTTCTTGCAAGTTACCTAACGAACCAAAACATTTACAAGAAACAAAATTATCAAGATTATTTTAATGCTATTTTGTAATTGACCTACGAAACTTAATAGATTTTGTTTATCGGGGTTCAGCTCATTGCTCGCCAGGAGGTCCTTTCCAACCAACATAGAACTTCCAATTCTGACAGGGTTAAGCTTATCTTAACTTTCCACCCTCATAATTCCTTGGTGAAAAAGGTCTTGTTCCATCATCTCCCTATTCTTCAGTCTGATCCTGAGACACGTTCAGTCTTCCAACACTATCCTTTGGTGGCGTATAGACGGGACAGAAGTCTTAAGGATATGTTGGTGCACAGTCGCCTCAAGACTAATATCCAGAGTCACTTTGGCACCATCCAGTGTGGCCGTCGACGCTGCTATACGTGTGCATATGTAATACAGACTCGCAATGTTTCTTTTCCAAAAACCACGTAGGTCATTCAAGACAGTTTCACGTGTTTGTCCCGTAATATCATCTATGCCATCACCTGCAAACGGTGCAACAAGGCCTATATTGGCGAGACCGGTAAGAGACTCAGTGACCGATTTGCCCAACACTTGCGCGATATACGCCAATGCTCTATTACCCCTGTAGCCACTCATTTCAATGATACTGGCCATTCAGGAGCTTGTGATGTCCAGGTCACAGCCATCCGATCATGTTCCTCTGATGATCGCAGTCGATTTGCCATGGAGAACCGTTTTGTTTCGTTGTATGGCACCTTGCAACCTCTTGGACTCAACGCATTACATTCCTATGCTTCTTAGTACTGTCTTATCTCATGCCTTGTAATCTATATGTGTATTTGCTCCATATATATAAGTTAATATTCACTTATTGTTTATTGTTCCTCTTCTTTTCCACTTCTGGTTTTGTGTTTCACTCATTTTGTTATTCGTTTTTATTCCCAGATTTTCATTAGATAGGTTTGAATGTTTCCATATGTAATCGTCCATTTGTAGTGTTCCTCAAATCGTTATTCTTGTTATCATTTGCTGATAAAGGCCTTTGGGTCGAAACGTTGCTGTATATCGTCACTGTTTCTGTATTTTGTAAAACTATAGTACTTTGTTTTACGTGTTTTCAGTATTTACTATTTTACCAAGTTTTACTGCAGTCTTCCCTTTTAGATTTTGTTTAAGTTTAAGCCGTTAAAAACTAGTCAACGGATAAGTCTAGCAGAACTGGAGTATTAGAAAAACTAGTCACGACAGAGATGAATGCTCCAGAATGTGAGTATTAAGAAGAAAACTAGTCAGACAGAGATGAAATGTCTACACAGAATGATGGGAGTATTAAGAAGAGACAGTTTAGAAATGAAGACATTAGGGAAAAAGTGGGTACAACATCAATACTAAACTTCATCAAGAAACAACAAATTAAATGGTTCGACCAATAAACAGATTACCAACAGACAGTCAAATTTCAAACAGACCTCAAAGAGCAATGGTGCTCAGATACAATGGATACAAAGCAAAAGGCCGGTCACGCAAAAGGTGGACCTCAGAGATAACAGAGACGACGAAAAACACTATTTATGAAGTTCACACAAATTGTACTCGTTCTATAAATCTCTTTTTATCCTGACGCTGTGAGACAAAACAGGATGGAAGAAAAGAAATAATAAAACAAAACTATTATAAACAGTTGTGCTTAAAAAGATTGTTTTTTTTTGCTGCCCAGACAAAATCAAGAAGAACAGGCTAGAAAGCCGCTGCCCAGACAAAATCAAGAAGAACAGGCTAGAAAGCCGCTGCCCAGACAAAATCGAGAAGAACAGGCTAGAAAGCCGCTGCCCAGACAAAATCAAGAAGAACAGGCTGGAAAGCCGCTGCCCAGACAAAATCAAGAAGAACAGGCTAGAAAGCCGCTGCCCAGACAAAATCAAGAAGAACAGGCTAGAAAGCCGCTGCCCAGACAAAATCAAGAAGAACAGGCTAGAAAGCCGCTGCCCAGACAAAATCGAGAAGAACAGGCTAGAAAGCCGCTGCCCAGACAAAATCAAGAAGAACAGGCTGAAAGCCGATGCCCAGACAAAATCAAGAAGAACAGGCTGAAGCCGCGCCCAGACAAAATCAAGAAGAACAGGCTAGAAAGCCGCTGCCCAGACAAAATCAAGAAGAACAGGCTAGAAAGCCGATGCCCAGACAAAATCGAGAAGAACAGGTGAGCCGCTGCCCGGACAAAATCGAGAAGAACAGGCTAGAAAGCCGCTGCCCAGACAAAATCAAGAAGAACAACTAGTAAAACGCTAGCCGACAAAATCAAGAAGAAGCTAGAAAGCGTGCAAGACAAAATCAGAAGAAAGAACAATAGCCGCTGCTCAGAACAAAATCAAGAAGAACATGCTGGAAACCTGCCGACAAAATTGAGAAGAACAGGTCAGAAAGACCCTGCCAGACACAATCAAGAGGATCAGGCTAGAAAGCGCTGCCGGACAAAATGACAAGAACAGGCTGAAGCCGCTGCCGACAATATCAAGAAAACAGGCTAGAAAGCCGCTGCCTAGACAAAATCAAGAAGAACAGGTAGGAAGCCGTGTCACAATTGAGAAGAACAGGCTAAAAGCCGTGCCCAGTTCAAATCAGAAGAACAGGCTAGAAAGCCGCTGCCCGACAAAATTAGAAGAACAGGCTAGAAAGCCGCTGCCCGACAAAATCAAGAAGAACAGGCTAGAAAGCCGCTGCCCAGACAAAATCAAGAAGAACAGGCTAGAAAGCCGCTGCCCAGACAAAATCAAGAAGAACAGGCTGAAACCGCTGCCCAGACAAAATCAAGAAGACAAACTTATGAATAGCTCGATGTTCCTCGGAACTAGAATCAAGAAGAAAAAAGCTCGATAGCTCCATTCAAACCGAAAAACAGGCGGAAAGCCGTGCCCGAACCAATATTTTCATTAGAAAATAGTTACCATTAAAAGCACTTTACTAGAAAAAATAGCTCGATAGCTCCATTCGGAAACCGAGCACTTTTATTTTGTCAGTAGCAGAGAAAAAATAGCTCGATAGCTCCATTCGGAAACCGAGCACTTTTATTTTGTCAGTAGCAGAGAAAAAATAGCTCGATAGCTCCATTCGGAAACCGAGCACTTTTATTTTGTCAGTAGCAAAGAAAAAATAGCTCGATAGTTCCATTCGGAAACCGAGCACTTTTATTTTGTCAGTAGCAGAGAAAAAATAGCTCGATAGCTCCATTCGGAAACCGAGCACTTTTATTTTGTCAGTAGCAGAGAAAAAATAGCTCGATAGCTCCATTCGGAAACCGAGCACTTTTATTTTGTCAGTAGCAGAGAAAAAATAGCTCGATAGCTCCATTCGGAAACCGAGCACTTTTATTTTGTCAGTAGCAGTTATCATTGTTTTCCGACATAAGAGTTACAGAGGGGACAGATATACCTAGGACTGTTGCCTGAGCTACTGAGTTAATGCTTTGTGTAATACTCTCAGCAGGTAGAGAACCATATGGGGCACAACCCAGCGCAATAAAGTCAATCCTTGGACTTTAGACTCCTTCAAACTATCAACTTTTATTTTAAATAATTCATTTTGCACCCCTCTCTCCCCGGTGCCATGTCTGTGCACGCCCATGGTTGTGATGTAGAAGGTTTTATAAATAGTTTAGTTTTACATGATTCTTACAAGGTGGCAAAACCATTTTATTTTGTGTATCTATTCAATGTAACATAAGAAGATGGAAGTGGTTTGGACATGTATGTTGTATGCTAGTGGGGGCATTGACTAGGACAGCTCTCAGATGGACAGTGGATAGGAAGAGAAGGCCTGGACATCCAAAGGAAACATGGAGAAGAACAGTGGAGAGAGAGTTGAAGGAGTGTGGCCTGACGTGGAAACGGTTGGTAGAAAGACAGCAGAACGGTAACAGTGGAAGTCTCTTGTAGAAGCCTTATGTGTCAATCGGGACACCAAGAGGATGCGGAATAGATTCAATGTAATTCAATCACATATAATCACAAAGCCAAACATATATAAACAATCATTAATGATTGTCACATATTCTCAATTTATTTTTTACTCCAATCTACATCATCAATACTTGTGTTGTTGTAGCTACTGAATACAAGATTGATTGATTGATTGGTTCCATCATCATTGCACTTCGGTGAATAACCATGTGTACTCTTGCCCTTGCTTTGCCAGTCGAAGGTCGTGGGTTTGAATCCTAACCACGCCGTTCTGTTCACAAGTGCATTTTTTTCCAGAGACACCTAGGATGATTGCCGGAGCTACAAAGTTTGTGCTTTGTGCAATTCTCTCAGCAGGTGGCTTGCTATTTCTGGAAGAGGACCGAACCATATGAGGTCAAACCTGGTGCAATCTTCTTCTTCTTCTTCTCAGTACGTTCTTTACGACCAATTTTAATCACTCTTTGTGATATGTTTGATCTTTGACAAGAACGTGTATACGTTGCACATTGGTTTGGTAGGCCCCTAAACATATAGACTTCTACACGTTTAGAACACGTGCATTCGATTTCAGCCAAACCTCCTTGATCGCCTCTTACGACATGCATGGCAGGTAACAGTGGTTCTATTCTTTGGGCCCCGGTAACCACTCGGGAGCCTGGTGCAATGAAGTCAATCCTTCGACTGTAAAAATCCCTTTTTTAAAAAATCATGTGTGCTCGATCTATTTCTTACACAGGACGATCTCAGCTGCAGTGCACGAAATCCGTAGCACCAGCGAGGGTCCCTGATGTAAATTGGAGGTGAAGAAAATCTTCTAGGTTTTGAACTGCTAATAGTTCTTTAACACGCTTAAATTGAACACGGAGCTTACGTTTTATCGTATGTCTCCGATAGGACTCGAAACTCGATTTCACCTACACTGAGATTAGGGATCTCTGGAAAAATATTCTGATGTCTTCACTCGGGAGCGAACCGGTTACATTTGGCACGAGAGGCGAGCACCTAACCTCTACGTTACAGAGACTCCTCTTACTGAATACGGGACAATAGTTAAGTGAAGAATGTCCCCGGTTCAACACACAGTGTCATATGTTACAGCTGTTGACCAAATACAGACATTGAATCCAGTGAAAGCTGGGTTTTCCATTGAAGGATATTTGTCAAAGCTTAGTTCGTCTATAGAAACTGTTGTAGGTGAGTTTCCGAAGCATTCCTTCGAGTATTTACTTATGAGATCTGTCTGATTGTCTGTTCCTGCCAGCTTGCGATATCTCTGTCGGAGAACCCTTGACTCAGGTAACTTTACTTGGAGGTGTCGATCCAACTTTTAATGCCTTCTTGCCTGAATTTTGGCAGAACCGATTTCCATTTCTTAATGGCTGTCATAAAAATATAACCCGAGCCGTTTGTGACAGGCTGGAATCTTGAAGAGCATGAAATATAATGTAGATTTAGAGTCGGGAGATTCGGAAAGGTTGGACTGGAAAAAAAATTTACGTTTACATTTTATTTTACCACATTTTTCTAATATTTTGTAACGACAAGTGTGCATTATCAACAGTAATAAAATGTCTGATATCAGCGGTTATATGTTGTATATTTAAGTAACTTTACGGGGGACGTTTCTACCCTCAAGTGTTCTTCAATGTTTGATTAAGCGTGACACATTGAGTGTGGTGTGTATTTTAATATATGCAGCATGTGCCAGGCATAGAGTCTTAAGACTGTAGATGGGACAACAAATGAAATATATTTTAAGACAAGTTAAAATATGCCTAGACACGGCCAGAGCCAACTATAAACTCAGAGGGTCTGCGGACTCTATTATGGGAAATCAGACCACAACCGGTCACGTGTCCTCACATTCCAGTATTGGTTTATATAGACGAATTTATTTAAAAATCAACACAAAATGCTAAATCAAAGTTATATTATGCAACAAGTTAAGTTTAACAATAAGGAATATCAATATTATGAATATTTTTCACCAATAAATAACCATAGACTCACAGAATTGAGCACAACTGCAAAAAAGCTTGCAGTGTTCTATCAAACATATATAAATTATTCTAGTCCCCCAACTGAAACCAGGTCAGGGGTTTTTCCGTCAGTTGTCTGGCCTAGTTATTTAGAGTTGGCTATGCCTAGACACAGCCAATTCTAATACTGGGCCGCATAACTGACCAGGTAGTCCAGGGCCGCATAACTGACCAGGTTAGCAATGCCCTGGTATCGCCTACCACAGAAAAAGTATAATGAGTACAAAGCAAGAGGAAGACCACGCAAAAGATGGAGCAACGGCATCAAGAACAACCTTAAGAAAATGAATATCAACTTACAAAATGCCTTAAAGCAAGCACACAAAGATCACTACCCTCGCCCCATCACTTCTATAAAGAAGTAAATGGTGGAAGAGAAGAAGAAGAACTGACCAGGAAAACCCTGACCTAGTTTGTAGTTGGGGGTTAGATGTTGTATATGTTTGATAGAACACTACAAGCTTTTTTGCAATTTTACTCGATTCTATGAGTCTATGGTTATTTATTGGGGGAAAATATTTATAATATGCCTGTTGATATTTCTTATTATTAACCTTAAATAGATACATTATTTTTTTTTTTTCCCCGATCAGAAGCACTTGAGCTTTTCAGCTCTTCGGCTCGGTGCCATGGACATCGTAACCCTTCGGTTCGGTGCCACGAACACCGTAAATCTGGAGAATCTGTGGCTTTTTCTGCCATCCCCGGAATTGAACCCGCACACACAGAGGGATAGTCACCCGCAGTTCAACGCGCTACGAACACGCTGGGCAGACGGGCGACTTGTTACATAATATAACCTTGATTTAGCATTTTGTGTTGATATTAAAATGAATTCCACTATATATAACAATACTGGAATGCGAGGTCACGCGACGGTTGGGGTCTTATTTCCTAGATATTTTACCTCAGTCCGCTGGTCGTTTGAGTTTATAGTTGGCTGTGGCCTAGACCTGTCTTATTTAATATTGATTCCAGGTCGGGTGATCTTTAAGGCAGTGATGTGAACGCCTGCCACTTTGTAACTTAATGGAGCGTAGTTTACTTTGTGATGTAACATGAGCTTCGGTTTGTGTTAAGACACAGGCACCTGATAGGAGGTAACTGTAGTGTCATGGCAAAGCAAAGCCCAGGTATACTTATCGATTGAATGACCTGTGCCAAGTTTTCAGCCAGCGAATCGGGCGTCGGTTTACTCCTGGCGAGGGCAGAATTATAAAGTGACGTGTTATATATACGAGGACTAGCGGGGGAAGAAGAAATAAAATAATGGCAATGTAAATATAAACTCGGAGATACCAGGAAAGTATTATCAGAATCGGGGAAGGCATTGAGCAAAAGTTTGGAATAACACGGTTTCTGCTTCTTCTCGATGGGAATACATAAGAATTAAGTAGCCTAAACTGTTGGAAACTTGTCTCCAGGGAATTTGAGGGCTGGTTAACAAGGACAGGCTGGTATACGCCCGTTTGTTGCTGGAAGTAAATGAGAGTAAAGAATAGTAGCACTGCGATCTACAAGGCATGTCGTAAGAGGCGAGTGAGGTAGGGTCCTAGGGAAGCTACCCTAGTAAATAAAAAGCATCGCAGAAATAGGCCGCCCGTGTATGGCCCCGGATCTCGCAAGGCGAGCACATAATAGTAACACTACGACCTACAAGGCATGTCGTAAGGGTCGCTGAGGTAGGGTCTAGGAAGTTACTCTAGTAAATAAAATGCGTCTGGGATGTGCTGACCTATGTGTAGGCGCATAATTGGTACAACGTACAATCGCTATTAGTCTTAGATCACGTACAAATCAAACAGAGTGGTTTAATAAGTGGTCGATATGGAGTATTCAAAGTAGAAGAAGAAGGTGGAGCAATTCAATCCTGGCTACTGTCTAAAGTGGATAAAAGCCTCCACATACATTCCATTTCTTCAATGCTATGAAAACATATCCATGACACTAGAGACTGAAGGGTAAGAGCTCAGACGACGATCACTAGAGACTTCTTCTTCTTCTTCAGCGATCTCTGGTCATGCGCTTAATTTACTGTGGACCACAAACTGGGCAGACAGCTTCAGGTCTGTCAGGTTTCCCAAAGCTTAGTTTTCAGGTCGACTGGGTGTGGCCACATGTTGCTTCTCAGCTCACACAGAAGAGGACAGTCTTGCAGGATATGCTCTGGTGTCTGTTCTGCCTGCTGACACTGGCAGAGAGCTGTTTGACTTACTCCTAGTCTATATAAGTGTTTGTTGAGTCTGCAGTGTCCGGTGCGTAGTCGAAATATAATGACCTGGTCTGTTCTGCTTAGGTCTTTGAGGGAGTCTTTTCCATAATCATATCCAGTGTTTGTCTTCCAGTCTACTGCAGATTTTCTCTGTATGAGGGTTTTGACCTCTTGAAAAGACAAGGGTTGGTAAATTTGCTCTTTGGCACTGCCCTCCTTAGCTAAGACATCAGCACTCTCATTGCCTGCAATGCCACAGTGAGATGGAATCCACTGCAAGTGAATTTCTGCCTTTTTTGAAAGCTGAGCAAGTTCTCTTTTAGGTTTTTACTGTGCTGTCAGCGGATTTAGCCTCCAGGGCTTGTATAGCTTCTTCTTCTTCTTTGCGTTCGTTCTTTACGACCAATTTTAATCACTCTTTGTGATATGTTTGATCTTGCCAAGAACGTGTATACGTTGCACATTGGTTTGGTAGGCCCCTCGCTAACTTCTCCTCCTTAGGACATCAGCATCCATTTCAAAGCCAAAATCCCTTGATTCGCCTCTTACAAAGCTGGCAGGTACTGTTCTATTTTTAACCAAATTTGGCCCAGTGAACCCTCAGGGCTTGTATAGCTGACAGTGAGTCTGTAAGAAATACCATCTTGCCTGCAGCTGCTTGCAGCTTATTCATGTGCTGTGCTGCCATCAGAAGGGCTAAGAGTTCTGCTTTGTAGTTGGAACATATTCTTCCAGTAGGGGCCGCTAGAGACAAGGTAGTAGCATCTGGGTGCCTAATGTACACTCCTGCTCCACCATTCATGGTTGCCTCCATTGCCGATCCATCTGTGTAAATTCTTATCCAGCTGTCTTCTGGAAACATGTAATGGAGATGTTCCATTGTAATTGCTTTTTTACTAGATTAGGCTCGGCATCTTTGCTTAATAATTTAGGGATGGAGGTTGAGAAGTTTAGTGGTACTGAGTCTGGTTCCCAGTGATCAAAAAGTAATTCTTCTGGTATGGAGTTATGATTTAGTAGTTCCAAGTATGACTTTCCTATTTCTTTTGCTTTGTGGTTTAGACTTGTACGCTTTAGTCTGTTCTTTGTTCTAGCCGCCATTTTTTCATGCAGTTGATGGTGAGGCATTCTTTTGATCCTTTCAGTCTGTAGAATCACTTTTCTCCTTCTTCTGTCTTCCAAGGGCTGAATGTTGGCTGCCTTTTCCATTTCTACAATTGGTGTAGATTTCATGGCTCCCAAAATAGTACGCAGACACCTGTTTTGTGTTTTTTCCAGTATCGATTTGTTTGAATGGGCTTCTGATATCTATGTCGATGATGCATATTCCAGGGTCGGTCTAACTGCACCAGTGTACACCTGACTCAGGATTTGACTAGAGACTGAAGGGTAAGAGCTCAGACGACGATCACTAGAGACTGAGGGGTACGAGCTCAGACGACGATCACTAGAGACTGAATGGTAAGAGCTCAGACGACGATCACTAGAAACTGAAGGGTAAGAGCTCAGACGACGATCACTAGAGACTGAAGGGTAAGAGCTCAGACGACGATCACTAGAGACTGAATGGTACGAGCTCAGACGACGATCACTAGAGACTGAGGGGTACGAGCTCAGACGACGATCACTAGAGACTGAATGGTAAGAGCTCAGACGACGATCACTAGAAACTGAAGGGTAAGAGCTCAGACGACGATCACTAGAGACTGAGGGGTAAGAGCTCAGACGACGATCACTAGAGACTGAAGGGTAAGAGCTCAGACGACGATCACTAGAGACTGAATGGTACGAGCTCAGACGACGATCACTAGAGACTGAATGGTAAGAGTTCAGACGACGATCACTAGAGACTGAAGGGTAAGAGCTCAGACGACGATCACTAGAGACTGAAGGGTAAGAGTTCAGACGACGATCACTAGAGACTGAAGGGTAAGAGCTCAGACGACGATCACTAGAGACTGAATGGTACGAGCTCAGACGACGATCACTAGAGACTGAAGGGTACGAGCTCAGACGACGATCACTAGAGACTGAATGGTAAGAGCTCAGACGACGATCACTAGAAACTGAAGGGTAAGAGCTCAGACGACGATCACTAGAGACTGAGGGGTAAGAGCTCAGACGACGATCACTAGAGACTGAAGGGTAAGAGCTCAGACGACGATCACTAGAGACTGAATGGTACGAGCTCAGACGACGATCACTAGAGACTGAATGGTAAGAGTTCAGACGACGATCACTAGAGACTGAAGGGTAAGAGCTCAGACGACGATCACTAGAGACTGAATGGTAAGAGCTCAGACGACGATCACTAGAGACTGAATGGTACGAGCTCAGACGACGATCACTAGAGACTGAATGGTAAGAGTTCAGACGACGATCACTAGAGACTGAATGGTAAGAGTTCAGACGACGATCACTAGAGACTGAGGGGTAAGAGCTCAGACGACGATGAATCATTTAAATAGAACAAATAATGTTGGTTGTTGCTGTTGAACCCCCAGGAAGTATGAGTTTTCCCATTTTTCTATAGTGCATGGGGAGAGTACCCAGCTTTCTTGCAGTCCCAGAAACCCCCATCACCTTTAGGTGTGTAGTGCTGCAGAAGCTATACCAAAATGGACCATGTCATTATGAAATGTATTTATATGGGTGTGAACAGTGGCGGCTCGTCATTAAGGACCTGTGGGCCGGCCCACCAAAAGTAATGTGAACGTGTATTTATTATTTTATAAATTAAAATATAACCTAACCCAGAACCATGATTTTTCCAAAAATGTTTGTCTGGCCCCACCAACAGAAATGATCACGAGCCCCCACTGAGTGGGAATCATGGACATTTAATACGGCTGTGAAAACATATGCATTGGTGGAATCATGGACATTTAATACGGCTGTGGAAAACATATGCATTGGTGGAACATGGACATTTAATACGGCTGTTGAAAACATATGCATTGGTGGAAGTCATGGACATTTAATACGGCTGTGGAAAACATATGCATTGGTGGGAATCATGGACATTTAATACGGCTGTGGAAAACATATGCATTGGTGGGAATCATGGACATTTAATACGGCTGTGGAAAACATATGCATTGGTGGGAATCATGGACATTTAATACGGCTGTGGAAAACATATGCATTGGTGGGAATCATGGACATTTAATACGGCTGTGGAAAACATATGCATTGTTGGGAATCATGGACATTTAATACGGCTGTGGAAAACATATGCATTGGTGGGAATCATGGACATTTAATACGGCTGTGGAAAACATATGCATTGGTGGGAATCATGGACATTTAATACGGCTGTGGAAAACATATGCATTGGTGGGAATCATGGACATTTAAAGGCTGTGGAAAACATATGCATTGATGGGAATCATGGACATTTAATACGGCTGTGGAAAACATATGCATTGGTGGGAATCATGGACATTTAATACGGCTGTGGAAAACATATGCATTGGTGGGAATCATGGACATTTAATACGGCTGTGGAAAACATATGCATTGGTGGGAATCATGGACATTTAATACGGCTGTGGAAAACATATGCATGGATGGGAATCATGGACATTTAATACGGCTGTGGAAAACATATGCATTGTTGGGAATCATGGACATTTAATACGGCTGTGGAAAACATATGCATTGGTGGGAATCATGGACATTTAATACGGCTGTGGAAAACATATGCATTGGTGGGAATCATGGACATTTAATACGGCTGTGGAAAACATATGCATTGTTGGGAATCATGGACATTTAATACGGCTGTGGAAAACATATGCATTGGTGGGAATCATGGACATTTAATACGGCTGTGGAAAACATATGCATTGGTGGGAATCATGGACATTTAATACGGCTGTGGAAAACATATGCATTGGTGGGAATCATGGACATTTAATACGGCTGTGGAAAACATATGCATTGGTGGGAATCATGGACATTTAATACGGCTGTGGAAAACATATGCATTGGTGGGAATCATGGACATTTAATACGGCTGTGGAAAACATATGCATTGGTGGGAATCATGGACATTTAATACGGCTGTGGAAAACATATGCATTGGTGGGAATCATGGACATTTAATACGGCTGTGGAAAACATATGCATTGGTGGGAATCATGGACATTTAATACGGCTGTGGAAAACATATGCATTGGTGGGAATCATGGACATTTAATACGGCTGTGGAAAACATATGCATTGGTGGGAATCATGGACATTTAATACGGCTGTGGAAAACATATGCATTGGTGGGAATCATGGACATTTAATACGGCTGTGGAAAACATATGCATTGGTGGGAATCATGGACATTTAATACGGCTGTGGAAAACATATGCATTGGTGGGAATCATGGACATTTAATACGGCTGTGGAAAACATATGCATTGGTGGGAATCATGGACATTTAATACGGCTGTGGAAAACATATGCATGGATGGGAATCATGGACATTTAATACGGCTGTGGAAAACATATGCATTGGTGGGAATCATGGACATTTAATACGGCTGTGGAAAACATATGCATTGGTGGGAATCATGGACATTTAATACGGCTGTGGAAAACATATGCATTGGTGGGAATCATGGACATTTAATACGGCTGTGAAAACATATGCATTGGTGGGAATCATGGACATTTAATACGGCTGTGGAAAACATATGCATTGGTGGGAATCATGGACATTTAATACGGCTGTGGAAAACATATGCATTGGTGGGAATCATGGACATTTAATACGGCTGTGGAAAACATATGCATTGGTGGGAATCATGGACATTTAATACGGCTGTGGAAAACATATGCATTGGTGGGAATCATGGACATTTAATACGGCTGTGGAAAACATATGCATTGGTGGGAATCATGGACATTTAATACGGCTGTGGAAAACATTATGCATTGGTGGGAATCATGGACATTTAATACGGCTGTGGAAAACATATGCATTGGTGGGAATCATGGACATTTAATACGGCTGTGGAAAACATATGCATTGGTGGGAATCATGGACATTTAATACGGCTGTGGAAAACATATGCATTGGTGTGAATCATGGACATTTAATACGGCTGTGGAAAACATATGCATTGGTGGGAATCATGGACATTTAATACGGCTGTGGAAAACATATGCATTGGTGGGAATCATGGACATTTAATACGGCTGTGGAAAACATATGCATTGGTGGGAATCATGGACATTTAATACGGCTGTGAAAACATTTTGCATTGGTGGGAATCATGGACATTTAATACGGCTGTGGAAAACATATGCATTGGTGGGAATCATGGACATTTAATACGGCTGTGGAAAACATATGCATTGGTGGGAATCATGGACATTTAATACGGCTGTGGAAAACATATGCATTGGTGGGAATCATGGACATTTAATACGGCTGTGGAAAACATATGCATTGGTGGGAATCATGGACATTTAATACGGCTGTGGAAAACATATGCATTGGTGGGAATCATGGACATTTAATACGGCTGTGGAAAACATATGCATTGGTGGGAATCATGGACATTTAATACGGCTGTGGAAAACATATGCATTGGTGGGAATCATGGACATTTAATACGGCTGTGGAAAACATATGCATTGGTGGGAATCATGGACATTTAATACGGCTGTGGAAAACATATGCATTGGTGGGAATCATGGACATTTAATACGGCTGTGGAAACAGCATTGGTAATCATGGTAATGCATGGAACTATTTGTAACATGGCTGTGGAAAACATATGCATTGGTGGGAATCATGGACATTTAATACGGCTGTGGAAAACATATGCATTGGTGTGAATCATGGACATTTAATACGGCTGTGGAAAACATATGCATTGGTGGGAATCATGGACATTTAATACGGCTGTGGAAAACATATGCATTGGTGGGAATCATGGACATTTAATACGGCTGTGGAAAACATATGCATTGGTGTGAATCATGGACATTTAATACGGCTGTGGAAAACATATGCTTGGTGAGAATCAGGACATTTAATACGCTGTGAGAAAACATATGCATTGAGAATCATGGAGCATTTAATACGGCTGGAAAACTATGCATTGGTGGGAATCATACATTTAATACAGCTTGAAACATATGCATTAGTGGAATCATGGACATTTAATACGGCTGTGAGAAACATGCATTGGTTGGAATCTATGGAGCATTTAATGCTTGTGGAAAACATATGCATTGGTGGAATTGAATTTATCGGCTGAACATATCATGTGGAATCATGACATTAATACGCTGTGGAAAACATATGCATTGTGGGAATCATGGACATTTAATACGGCTGTGGAAAACATATGCATTGGTGGGAATCATGGACATTTAATACGGCTGTGGAAAACATATGCATTGGTGGGAATCATGGACATTTAATACGGCTGTGGAAAACATATGCATTGGTGGGAATCATGGACATTTAATACGGCTGTGGAAAACATATGCATTGGTGGGAATCATGGACATTTAATACGGCTGTGGAAAACATATGCATTGGTGGGAATCATGGACATTTAATACGGCTGTGGAAAACATATGCATTGGTGGGAATCATGGACATTTAATACGGCTGTGGAAAACATATGCATTGGTGTGAATCATGGACATTTAAACAGGCAGTGGAAAACATATGCATGGTGTGAAGCATGGACATTTAATACGGCTGTGGAAAACATATGCATTGGTGTGAAGCATGGACATTTAACAAGGCAGTGGAAAACATATGCATGGGTGTGAAGCATGGACATTTAATACGGCTGTGGAAAACATATGCATTGGTGTGAAGCATGGACATTTAACAAGGCAGTGGAAAACATATACGTGCTTTTGAATATAAGTGTTACAGAATAGTGCTCCGTATACCATGGACAGAGAAGAGAACAAGTAGATCTATCCAGAAAGAACTCAAAATCAAGGAAAACTGGCTGATGTTACAAAAAAGAATGAGAAAATTGATGTATCTTGGACATGTACAGAGACATAAAGGTGCTCTTTATATCAGTAACATTTTTTTAAATTTTCGATCCAGAAGCACTTGAGCTTTCAGCTCTTCGGCTCGGTGCCATGGACATCGTAACCTTCGGTTCGGTACCACAAACACCGTAAATCTGGAGAACCTGTTGCTTTTCTGCCAGACCGCGGAATTAAACAGCACTCACAGGGGTGAATGTTATCAGTGATATTTCTCTCATTCTGTCAGTGATGTTCCTTACTTCACTATCTATTGTCTTGTCTTTTTTTTTTTTTTCTCTGATTGAGAAGCATTTGAGCTTTTCAGCTCTTCGGCTCGGTGTCATGGACATCGTAACCCTTCGGTTCGGTGCCACGAACACCGTAAATCTGGGGAATCTGTGGCTTTTTCTGGAATTGAACCCGCACACACAGAAGGACAATCACCCGTAGTCCAACGCGCTACGAGCACCACTAGTATCATTTATTTAACTTCATTGTTTATATCATTTCTCTATTCAGCTTCATTGTTTATATCATTTCTCTATTCAGCTTCATTGTTTATATCATTTCTCTATTCAGCTTCATTGTTTATATCATTTCTCTATTCAGCTTCATTGTTTATATCATTTCTCTATTCAGCTTCATTGTTTATATCATTTCTCTATTCAGCTTCATTGTTTGTATCATTTCTCTATTCAGCTTCATTTGTATCATTCTCTATTCAGCTTCATTATTTGTATCATTTCTATTCAGCTTCATTGTTTATATAGTATTCTATTCGTATTATAGAGAAGCTAATTTTTGGAGGGAATGGTGCCTGGAAGAAGAATGAGAGGAAGACCTAGAAGACAATAGGTGCAAGATGTCATTGAAGATCTGAGAATGACTGCTACTGACGCCGGTCAACTTGCACAGAATAGAGAGTTTTTCCATGACTGTTGTCATGGGAACCAAGTTCCGGAAAGGACAAGCTACTTGTTATGATATGTTATGCGAACCACGTGATGGCACATTGGCTATTCTCATGCACGCTCTGTCCTCTGTTGTAGCAGCAATCCCAAAGTCCATTTGCTTACCGTACCCATGAGAAGCTGATTAGTATACCTTCTCTCTTTCTACCACAAAGACGACAGTGTCTGACATGTCCAAACTTAACTCCTAATTCTCGGACTCGTTCCAATGTCTGAGACTCACCCATATCACATAAATGAGAGCCTACCGCATTGATGACATCGATTCCGTCCATACTTCTGCCCGCTTGAGTCGGGGCGTTGTTTGCAAGAAAGTCAGCACCGCTCGTTACTCTGCACCCTAGCATGTCTAGGCGTGTACAGCCAAGTCATTTGCTTGAGATGTGATCACCGAGTGCTGTCCACCCATTCCACACGCATACTTCCAGATTCAATCCTTTGAAACATATTCATCGAGTCCGACATGCTACTTGATAATGATGTTGCTTCGTATTATAACACCCACAGCGTCGAACTACAACAACCAAAGTCTAAATGTCAACACTCTATGATCCTGATCATCGCTTTATTTCATATTTACATCTCAAAGATTCAAGTTTCCAGACCGGTTTGACGGTCGTACTTCAAACTGTTACATATGTTTGTTGGCACACAAAGAAACCAGGGTTTACAGTAATTCTATTGAAAGATTAGAGAGAATGAAATTCTCTTTCACTCAAATAATTTCTCATTCTGTTTTCATAGCTTAAACTCTCCTTAAGCTTCACAAAGACGAAAAATATGTACTGCTAATGAGATTTGTAAAACTTTGAGACCACCCAAGTCACTGGGTAAAAGGGAAAAAAAGATAAAAGAACCCTTTTTCATACCTCGAGGTATAGTGAGTAGTAAGGTGTTAGGATCATATTTTTCATTGACTATCTGCACACGATTGGTGATGTGGTCAACATCTCGCCGCTAGCCATTACTTCCCAGCGCTTTTCCTGATAACCAATTAAGGTTAGGTCCACTTGAGAGCCGTTACGGTCGGAAAAATATTCCACGTCTACTGTGGAATTGAACCTAGACCACTAGTCAAAGAAGCGAGTTTACTAACAACTGCGCCACTGTAGCTCTCAAGTCACTGGGTGACTATATGCAGAGAATGTTTTTAAGTGCATATTATACAGACTGTCTCCCAGGCTGCAGGCAGTTTCTGTGGCCTGAATGTTGGGTTCTCCTTCTCTCTCCAGGGTTCGTATCCGGTAGGGAACGATCAGGATGATTTCTCTATGTTCTTTGATTTCAATGTAGAGGAGATCGAGATTATAGTCATATTGGAGACGGACAATGCGACCCAGGCAATGTGATCCAGTTGAGAACTATAATAATACTAGACAGTTGAAGGTATATAAGGGTAGGCTGCAAAGCCGCTGCCCGGGCAACATTCATTACAAATATTAATATAAATTCCTAAAAAATGATTTTATTGCTCAAATGGAACATGAGAGTGCGCTTCTGTCACCGATAGGACTAAGAACTTGGTCTCACCTACACTGAAATCAGGATCTGGAAAGATATCCCGATGGCTCAATGAACCAAGTACCTTTGGAGCTAGAGGCGAGCAACTAACCTCTGCGCCACAGAGACCACCAATACTTTTTCAGTAGATTAAATAACTGAATCGATATTGGTAGATCGATCAGAAACACAGATAGATGGAATGTAGAGATATAACGATATATGTATATGACCTTTGTCGGCTTTACAGACGGTCAGTTGGCAAGTGTTTCACTGTGAGAACTTCAGAGTTTTCGCTTGCCTCTCTTGTCTTTCAGCTCATCCCTAAGTCTCTCTTCAACAGATTCTGCATCTTTGCGCAATGTTGTTTTCCACAAAACTGTCATCAGCCAGTTTTTTTCCATTTGCTGGGACCGATAGAAAAGTTATTCATTGAGACATTGCAAACATCATAATATCTGAGCATTGGTCTGCCTTGGTGTTTCTACCACTCCAAAAGTTCACAGAACAACAATTGTTTTAGTATGCGGCAATTGTCCATTCTTCTCACATACCCTAGCCATCTTAGTCTTCTACTGCTGAGCATGTCCATGATGGAAGACAAGTTTACACGTTGCAGTACTTCAGAGTTAGTTATCTTGTCGTACCACCTGATCTTCATAATCTTGCGGAGACATCGAAGGTGAAAGATGCTAAGTCTTCTATCGTACCTTGAGTAAGTTGTCCATGTTTCTGAGCCATATAGTAAAGAACTAATTACACAAGTTCGATATACTTGAATCTTCGTCTGCAATGATAGTTTTTTTGTTGTCCCACGATCTTTTTGATAGTTTGCCGAATGTAGTAGCTACAATACCTAATCGATCGCTGATTTTTTCATCAAGAGAAATGCTGACAGTGACCATGGACCCAATTTAGTTAAATTGTTGAAGAACTGGTGTTGGATGGTTACTATTTAAAGCATAGATTCCCAAACATTTTCAGCCTACCGCCCACTTTGCAAGACATCAAATGTTAACGATCCCTCCCCATTATAACAGTTTACGAACGCCCCCTATATATACTTGCTCTATTTTCACTTTAACATAGAAAATTGATATATATTTCTGTCATACATGGTCAATTTTCAAATGATTATATACATGAAATAGAAAATTGATGAAAAAATGGATCGTGTAAGATGGGCATAAAATGAATTAAAATGCAGAATTGAAATTTGTAATGATTATTCAATCGCACAATCACGAAAACCTCCCCAGATGCTTCTGAACCCACTATCGCGCCCCCTGGGAGGCTTCAGCGCCCACTGGGGGACCTACCGCCCACTCTGGGAGACGCTGATTTAAAGCTATATACATATATATATGTGTGTGTATATGGAGGTAGAGGCAGTTACAGAGGCGGTAACGTGTTTGGCATCTCATAACTTCTCTCGTGTTTTTATGCTCAGTGACTCCATGAGCTCTTCTTCTTCTTCTCTTCCACCATTTACTTTTTATAGAATATTGAGTGAACGTAGTGATCTTGTGTGCTTGTTTAAAGGGCACTTTGTGCTGATATTCATGTTCGTAAGGCTGTTCTTGATGCCGTCGCTCCATCTTTGCGTGGTCTTCCTCTTGCCTTGTACTCATTATACTTTTTCTGTGTGGCTTCTGTGGTAGGCGATATCAGGGCATTCTGGTCAGGTGTCCAAACCATTTAATCTGTTGTTCTTTTATGAATTGCATGACTGGTTTCACATCCAGTCTCCTTCCGATTTCTTAATTTCTAATTTTGTCTCTTATTGTTACACCTGCAGCTCTTCTCTATCTCTCTCTCTCTCTTTCGATCGTTCTAGGCCTGTTTTAATCATTCTCTTTGTGATATATAAACAGCTAGATATCAGAACGTAATGTACGTGCACCAAACCTTCAGCACCTATTTGAGCTCAGTTGCTTATCCTTCGGTGGGGTGTTCGATTTCAGCCAGCTATTGTGTGCGGATTCGCTTCTTCCGCTAGTCTTTGACTGTCCCCAGCCCGACCCACAAGGCAGTGGGCTGCTATTTCTTTCAGGACAGCGACCTTTAGACGGCCTGCCCTCCCGGGCTTATGAGCGCCATCTTCCCAGCAAACCAGTCGTTTTAATGAATACCTTGGTTTGCCACCCGTTCAGGTTTGTTTACGGTTTGCTCCGCTAGCCTTTGATTGTCCCCAATCAATCTACAAGGCAGCAGTAGTTCTTTGCGATCGGAAACGCGCACAGGTTATGCCTCTGCTGGGCTTTCCCGTTGCTCTGTACATTTGGGTGGGACACACACCCTGCCTACGATGCTGCTGCCACGCTTGCTGCTGCCACGCTTGCTGCTGCCACGCTTGCTGTTACCACGATGCTGCTGCCACGCTTGCACTGATTTTGCCTCTGCTGGGCTTACCAGTTGTTCTACTGGGTGGGACGCGCACCCTCTTGTCGTGTCTGCCCCTCCATGAGGCCCACTATGAGTTTTGCCAGCGTGTGTGCTAGCCCTGCCATGATGCCCTGTCACCATCATCTTTTTCGTGCTTACATTTTTCGCCACATGTGGCGCCGCCCTTGCAGCCGTGTGCTCGCTCGCTTTGCCATGGGACCTACCTCACCGTTTCCGTCAAGCAGCTCTTCTAAGACACCTCATCTCTGTTGTTATGATTTCCCGCTCATTAGCTGCTGTTATTGGGCATGTTTGACACTTGTAACATAGTGTTGGCCACAGAATCGTTCTTATAAGTATGATACGTAAAGTCGAAACATGAATATTGAGAATAAACTGGTTGGATGTACTGGCACAGACAGAAATAAGAGAAATCACCTTCATTTGTGTCAATTGGCACGCATGTGAGTCAGGGGTAATGAACGAACTGATAGATTGGCTGGCTTGGCTTCAATATCAGAGGGAACTGCAATGGACCGAAATGAAATTCTTAACACACTGCGTGAGTCTTTCTGAAGGGAAGAGTTTCAGTGTTGTGAATCCCACTCGCTGACCAGATTGAGAGAGATGGGTGGCAATATTGCTACAACCCAAAAAGAACGACCTACCAAATATGCAAAGAGAATGATTAATCAATATTGAACTGGTGTGTTGTGCCGCTGGATGCTTCTGGATTTGTTGAAGCGGAGATCGGAGCACACGTGGACGTCTTCGTAGTGCTATGATGATAGTCCCTCTGATAACTCTATATATCATATATATATATATATATATATATATATATATATATATATATATATATATATATCATGGACGACTGATATTGCTGCAAAAACAAGGAGGGAGAGACGGAGAAAGACGTGTATTAATAACACCCAGCACAAACTGAAACAGTGTTTCTCCTTTCCTGATGAAGACGTTCTATGTAAACACGCTGGTTTGGCTTAAGCTGCTGGGTGGCTGACATCCGTAGAACTTATCTGTGTGTGGGATTGTGTGAATAGAAATACACGAACACAGTAAGCATATACACGGGATTTGACGATTAAGAAAGAATTGACTGTTTGAATACGCTAGGGCTTGCCTTTGAGGACAAATAAAAGGAAATTCGATTTAATGGCAACAGTGTCCCAACATGTCAGGAAATAGATATATATATATCTTTGATGTTACAGCAATACATGCAAGAGAAATCTACAGAGTTCTAATATAGCATAGTAGGTGTAGTAGTAATTATCTGTAAGAAATATTTCCAAGTCCATATGGATATTCACCAAAGTTCAACTTCTTTCTTCTTTTCTACTTTCCCCGATATGAATTAAGGTGTAGTCATGACGTATAGTGTAGTTCATCTGACTGTTTTTGCGTGAATGTCTGCTGTCCTTTTTGTCAGTGTCCCGCGCCATACAGGCGCGTCTTCTCCGACTTCAGAGGTCTAGAGGGCCCAAAGGCGAAGGATTGGTTTAATTGTACCAGGTTTCCCCACATGGCTCCATCCCTGCTGGCAGAGATGACATGTCGTTCTCCGAGAGCATTGCACAAAGCACGAACTCCGTAGCTCTGGCAACAATCCTAGGGATCTCGTGAAAAAATGGCACATGTGTCTTCTGGTCCCGATTCGAACGCACAACATTGAAAACGACAGGCAAACGAATTAACCACTTTGCCAATGAGACCCTCACAGAGGTGGAACAATGATGAACTTATCAATCAATCAATCAATCAAGGACCAGTTTAGTTGATTTAAAAAGAGCTTAAACGCTATTATTTATAATGTTTATTTTGACACTTCATCTGCTTATTTGAATAAAGTCAAACATTGTCTTGTTACTAGATGGATCAGATAAACGCAATACGGATATACAGTTAAGTAGACCGGATAAACGCAAAGTGGATATTCGGTAAGAGCTATTGTATACCAAAGAGTTAGTATAATCCAGGGTCCATCAGATAGGCTGCGACAGTTCCCAAAGCCAAACAAAGGGTACAACGTATTGACGTAACCATGGAAATGTTAGGTCAGTGGCGGTAACATAATAAATTGACAGGTGACATATTGGTCCTTTAATGCTGGCTTTTTATCTTACAGTGGATTGTTTCAGAGAGATAAGTAAGTCACAGGCAGGTCAAACAATTATGCAAATTTAAGTCAGTAATCAGATTATTGCATTTAATTGTCAATGGTAGGAGACTTCAGCAATTTTTTGGTATTTATTTTCAGACTAGAGATTGGTTGATTGATAGATTGATTGATAGGATCATCATTATTGAAATTCGGTGAGTAACCATGTGTTCTCCGATGTCTTTCTTACACAGGAAGATCTCAGCTGAAGTGCACGAACTCCGTAGCGCCGGCGATGGTCCCCGATGTCATTTTGAAGATGGGGAAAATATTTTTAATTTATTTTTCTATTTAATTTTGCCATGGCAGCGGTTTTCCAGCCTGATTTTGAACTGCCAATGAATGGCTCCTTTGCGTGTTGAAATTAAACACGAGACCTACGATTTATCGCATATCTCCGAAAGGACTAGGATCTCATCTCACCTTCACGGAGATCATAGATCTTTGTAAAAATATCTCGATTGTTCCACGAGGAAGTGAACCTATTACCTTTGACATGAGGGACGAGTATCTAACCCTACGTTATGAGATCTTCTGATAGACATTTTTTGACATGAGAATACTAACGTTATAGACATTCTGATAGAATATTTATTATTATGAGACAGTATCTAACCACGTATAGGACATCTTCTGATAATTTGCAGGAATCTAACCATATAGAAATTCTGACTAGAGATATTTACTGAAGAGAAATCAACCAGTAAGACACTCGACATTTAACCTGACAAGAACGGATCTAACCTTATAGAGACATCTTCTGACTAGAGACATTCTTTACCTTTTGAATGAGGATAGATCTAACCTACGTTTAGAGACATTTCTGACTAGAGATATTTACCTTGACATGAGACGAGATCTAACTCTGTTAAAACATTTTCTGACTAGAGATATCTTACTTACAGAGACGAGTATCTAACCTCTACGTAGAGACATCTTTCTGACTAGAGACATTTATTACCTGGTGTCTGCGCAGTATAGAGGATTTGGGAGTATCTGTGCGTAGAGGTAGACGCAGGTCTATCGTTCCAAATGTGCATGGTTCGTTTTCCAAGTGTAGCGATCGAGTATTTCCAGAGATCACTGATTTCAATGTGGTGAGATCTACCTAGTCCTATCGACCCGTGTTTCAAGTTGAGCACGTAAAAGAACCTCTGGCAGTTGAAATTCGTTAAGAGCAGGCTGTTCCTAGAAAATCTCCACCATCTTCAAAACTACATCGGGGACACTGACTGGGGCTACAGAGCTCGTTCACTGTCGATGAGATCTTTCTGTATAAGAAATAGATCGGAGCACACCTGGTTATTCACACAAGTCCAATGGTAATGGTTATATCAATTAATCAATCAATCATAAAAGGTATAAGCATGTTGAGTATTTGGCATCTTCTGTGTGCATCTGAATGTGTTCGTCATCTTCTGTGTGCATCTGAAGTCATCTTCTGTGTGCATCTGAATGTGTTCGTCATCTTCTGTGTACATCTGAAGTCATCTTCTGTGTGCATCTGAATGTGTTCGTCATCTTCTGTGTGCATCTGAAGTCATCTTCTGTGTGCATCTGAATGTGTTCGTCATCTTCTGTGTGCATCTGAAGTCATCTTCTGTGTGCATCTGAATGTGTTCGTCATCTTCTGTGTGCATCTGAAGTCATCTTCTGTGTGCATCTGAATGTGTTCGTCATCTTCTGTGTGCATCTGAAGTCATCTTCTGTGTGCATTTGAATGTGTTCGTCATCTTCTGTGTGCATCTGAATGTATCTAAACGACTTACGGCGCAGTATTGACTTAATTGGACAGTGTTTTCCCCAATTGGTTCAGTCCCTCTCCACAGAAAGAGCACGCCAGCTGTCGAAACTGTACTACAAAGCTTGGAAGCCGTAGCTACAGCAATAATTTTAGTGATGTGCGAAATAATGCATAGATGAACAGAACATCGCAGTTCGGATTCGAACCCACGATCTTTAGAACTCAATGCAAACATCTTGACCACATCGTCACAAAGGCTCTAGTTAAATACGTATATGTGTACCTTATTCAGAAAGTCCGTGTGCTTACATCAACAGCATCGATTGTTGGGGAGTTGAAGATGGATAAGGAGATATTCTTCGGTCTCTTCGCGACTGTCTGTTGGAAGAGGACAATAAAATCGATGTTGAGTCGATCAAGCGATTTAGGCAGTTTGGAGATACCCGTTGTTCAAGTCGAACTGGATGCCTGAGAGGCAGAGTGAGAGGTGTGTTTAATCAGCGAGCCACAGGAACCATCAGTATGCATACTCTTCGATACCTGTTGGGAGAGACTGAGCACCTATGGGTCTGCCCGGAGTGCAATGACGTCAGTTTAGTAACCAATAACCAATAACCTAGCTGCCAGGGTGCCACCCACAGGAAGCAAATAATAGCACCACTGCAACATACAAAGCATATCGTAAGTGCATATCGTCTGATGTAGAACCTAGGAAGCTACCTAGTAAATAAAAGCTTCGCAGAAATCGGATGTACTGGCCTACTTGTAGGCGCATAATTGGTACAACGTACAATCGCATTTAGGCTCAGATCACATACAACTCACACAGAACGGTTAACAAGTGGTCGATATGGAACGTTTACAGAAGAAGAAAAAATCTTATTTAGAAAGAAACGGAAACAAATTATTTTAACACCAACCACTCTAAAAGCAAGCGTGTGAAACTTTAACGTGTGAGACTGTATCGTATTGGAACCCACTGCAGCTGTATCTTCTTGCTATCCAACAACAGAAGAATAGACGAGAGGCGATCAACTTTTAGTGATAACTGTTCACATTTCTGTAAGCTTATAAGTGGCTGAGAGTTGTGTTATCACTCGAAGTCTCCAAATTTCCCTCCCATTTGACCACTTGTCTCGATAACAGACCAAAGTTATCGTCTTTATCCATCGAATTGTTATCTATAGCCCACGGAAGGATGCGCTGTCTTCGTTGCTGGAGATAGCCAAACGTTAGTCTAGCTTACATCTGACACGAAGAAAAATCTGGCATATTGAATTGTGAACACAAGATAATTTGAATATTATAAAGCTTTTGAAGTTACGCAAGAGCTTGTCAAAGTCTGCGAAGATCATTTGTGAGGATGTGTCTTCTTCTGCTTCTTCTTCTTCTCTTCCAGCATTTACTTCTTTATATAATTGTTGTGGGAGGGTGTGGGAGGGTGGTGGTGGTGAGGGAGGTGTAGTGATATTTTATGTGCTTGTTCTAATGCCATTTGCAAGCTGACATTCATTTTCTTAAGGCTGTTCTTGATGCTGTCACTCCATCTTTTGCGTAGTCTTCCTTGCTCTGTACTCGTTATACTTTATCAGTGTGGTTCTCTGTGTTAGAGGATACGAGGGCATTATTGTCAGGTGTCCAAACCATTTAATCTGTTGTTCTTTTATGAATTACATGACCGGTTTAAGATTCAGTCTTCTTCTGATTTCTTCATTTCTAATTTTGTCTCTTATTGTCACTCCTGCAGCTCTTCTAAGGCACCTCATCTCTGTCGTTATATTGTTACACCTGCAGCTCTTCTAAGGCACCTCATCTCATCATCATCATTGGCCTCTTTGTCTCAGGAGACAATAGTTGTTGCGTCACGTAGTATGTTCTGTGCTGAATCACAACGTTTCATGTGGCTGTAATGGCCTATTCTGGAGTGGCAATCCTTGCCACAGTTGCTGCAGGTAAAACTGGAGACTAGAGCCGATACATGGGATGTTCTCTCTGCTCTCTGTGTTCTCTTTTGCCTCCACATGTGATGTTGTTTTTCTTCTTTTCTTTTGAGCCGCCCCTCACTGCCGCTCGCCATGCTTGCCTGTCTTTGGCCAGCGGCTCCCAGTGTTCTTTGTCTATGCCGCATGAAGTTAGATCACGCTTGCCTGTCTAGATGCTAGCCTTCAGGATATCTTTTGTCATGCCTCCCAGTGTTCTTTGTCATGCCGTTGCCCAGTGTTCTTGTCTATGCTGCCCCAGTGTTCTTTGTCTTGGCATGAAGTTAAATCATAGATAATCGTTGGTATAAGATAAGCTTAATTTTAGCGATATCTCTTTATGTTACAACAGTGGTGTTAACTGTCACAGTGCCTGTTTAGCCTTCCTGCATTGATACTTCCGTCTGCAGTGAAAAAATGACCCCTATTTTGACTCGTTGGGAGGAAGTATAAATGTTATATTTGAATCTTTCCTATAACTAACAAACAAAACATGGATTAGAAGTAGATTAAATATAGATGTCAACATCAAGGAAGGCGTTGTACGGACACCTACAGATATGAGATGGTCAGACTGCATCAGATCAGGTCTGGAGCAACGTTGAGGTCTGAATGTCCAAAGAAAGCATGGAAAAGAGCTTATCAAATAATTGGAGATAACAACAGAACGAGTCCACAAAGGAAACATGAAGAAGAATGATGTAAAATGAGTTCAAGACTACGATCTGACGTTGAAAACTATTGATAGAAATGCTGCAGCAGAACGTTAACATTAGAGCTCTCTTGTGTGTTAGTAATATGTGCCAAATCGGAACATGGTGAAGGTATTGTGACTGCCGGCTATATATATATATTTTATATACATCTAGAACAAACTCTTCTATTCTGCAACTGCTTGATATTATAGAGAATTGGCTATTAAAAAACATAAAATCAAGAAAAATTAAATATTTGGACACATAAAACAACATGAGATAATTTGGAGGAATGATGCCTGAAGAAGAATGAGAGAAAGACATAGAAGACGACGGTGCAAGATGTCATTGACGATCTGAAATGATTGCTGCTGACGCCTGTCAACTTGTACAGAATAGAGGTTTTTTTTCAGGAGTGCTGTCATTGGAACCAAGTTACAGAAGCGACAAGCTACTTGATGATGATGATGATATATATATATATATATATAATAATAGAAAATAGTACTATTTGCTTTGATTGTATTTAAAGTACACCATGTGACATAGAGTTAAATCTATACAGCAAAGGCAGCTCATTAAGACACAATAAAGACAACAATAAATGTAAAATTAAAGTCTTGACAAAGACGTGTTGCGAAATGCTGGTGGTTCTGTATCTTGTGCGTTGTGATATGTCATACTAATTTACTCTGTGTTTCTTCTATTCTTATTCTTCAAACGCTTCAAATCGACCACTTGTTAACCACTCTTTTATGATTTGTATATGATCCGAGCCTGTGCGATTGAACGTTATGCCAGTTATGCGTCTAGAAGTAGACCAGCAAATCCTATTTCTATGAAGCTTTTATGTACTAGGGTAGCTTCCATATACCCCTACCTCTGTCACCTCTTACGACATGCCTTGTATATCACATTGTTATTATTCTTTGCTTCCCTTGAGAGCCCCAGCAACATACGAGTGCTTCGTGTTTCCATATTTCTCTTGAGAGCCCAGCAACATACGAGTGCTTCGTGTTTTCATATTTCTTTGAGAGCCCAGCAACATACGGTGCTTGTGTTTTCTATTTCTTCTTGAGAGCCCAGCAACATACGAGTGCTTCGTTTCCATATTCTTCTTGAGAGCCCCAGCAACATACGAGTGCTCGTGGTTTTCATATTTCTTCTTGAGAGCCCCAGCAACATACGAGTGCTTCGTGTTTTCATATTTCTTCTTGAGAGCCCCAGCAACATACGAGTGCTTCGTGTTTCCATATTTCTTCTTGAGAGCCCCAGCAACATACGAGTGCTTCGTGTTTTCATATTTCTTCTGAGAGCCCAGCAACATACGAGTGCTTGTGTTTTCATATTTCTTCTTGAGAGCCCCAGCAACATACGAGTGCTTCTGTGTTTCATATTTCTTCTTGAGAGCCCCAGCAACATACGAGTGCTTCGTGTTTTCATATTTCTTCTTGAGATCCCCAGCAACATACGAGTGCTTCGTGTTTTCATATTTCTTCTTGAGAGCCCCAGCAACATACGAGTGCTTCGTGTTTCCATATTTCTTCTTGAGAGCCCCAGCAACATACGAGTGCTTCGTGTTTTCATATTTCTTCTTGAGAGCCCCAGCAACATACGAGTGCTTCGTGTTTTCATATTTCTTCTTGAGAGCCCCAGCAACATACGAGTGCTTCGTGTTTTCATATTTCTTCTTGAGAGCCCCAGCAACATACGAGTGCTTCGTGTTTTCATATTTCTTCTTGAGAGCCCCAGCAACATACGAGTGCTTCGTGTTTTCATATTTCTTCTTGAGAGCCCCAGCAACATACGAGTGCTTCGTGTTTTCATATTTCTTCTTCAACCGTAGACATTACTCAAACAAATATAATTAAATATATTTTTCTTAAGATATCAATGACAGTTAGATCCACCTTTCTGCCTGGATGCAAGTTCAAGTGACTCATACCTTTCAAGGTCATCCAATCTGTCAAGGTAGGAAGGTATTCATTTGTACTCACCTAATGAAGGCTAATGGTATGATTTGCTCACAGCAGAGAGATCGAATACGGTATCGAGCGTTTGCAATTAATGAAACCGGAACTCGGATGATGTAATTGTCCAGGCAGAAGTTTGTAAAGTCCTGACATGTTCAGTTACATATTATTTATACATTTTTTAGTCTCACTTTTTTTTCTTCTTTTGTTACTTTTCTTTTATTTAAGATTCTTTATCTTTGTCTATTGCATCGTTAGCCTCGTCTTATTAGTTCTCTTTAAGATTCTTTGTCTTTGTCTATTGCATCGTCTGCCTCGTCTTATTAGTTTTCTTTAAGATTCTTTATCTTTGTCTATTGCATCGTCTGCCTCGTCTTATTAGTTTTCTTTAAGATTCTTTATCTTTGTCTATTGCATCGTCAGTTTCGTCTTATTAGTTTTCTTTAAGATTCTTTATCTTTGTCTATTGCATCGTCTGCCTCGTCTTATTAGTTTTCTTTAAGATTCTTTATCTTTGTCTATTGCATCGTCTGCCTCGTCTTATTAGTTTTCTTTAAGATTCTTTATCTTTGTCTATTGCATCGTCAGCCTTGTCTTATTAGTTTTCTTTAAGATTCTTTATCTTTGTCTATTGCATCGTCTGCCTCGTCTTATTAGTTTTCTTTAAGATTCTTTATCTTTGTCTATTGCATCGTCAGTTTCGTCTTATTAGTTTTCTTTAAGATTCTTTATCTTTGTCTATTGCATCGTCTGCCTCGTCTTATTAGTTTTCTTTAAGATTCTTTATCTTTGTCTATTGCATCGTCTGCCTCGTCTTATTATGTTTTCTTTAAAGATTCTTTATCTTTGTCTATTGCATCGTCTGCCTGTCTTATTAGTTTTCTTCAAGATTCTTTATATTTGTCTATTGCATCGTCAGCCTGTCTTATTAGTTTTCTAAGATTCTTATCTTGTCTATCTCACGTGTGCCTCGTCTTATTAGTTTCTTTAAGATTCTTTATCTTTGTCTATTGCATCGTCAGTTTCGTCTTATTAGTTTTCTTTAAGATTCTTTATCTTTGTCTATTGCATCTCAGTTTCTGGGCTATTAGTTTCTTTAAAGATTCTTTATCTTTGTCTATTGCATCGTCTGCCTCGATCTTATTAGTTTTCTTTAAGATTCTTTATCTTTGTCTATTACATCGTGTGCCTCGTCTTATTAGTTTTTAAAGATTCTTTATCTTTGTCTATTGACATCGTCAGTTTCGTCTTATTAGTTTTCTTTTAAGATTCTTTATCTTTGTCTATTGCATCGTCTCCCTCGTCTTATTAGTTTTCTTTAAGATTCTTTATCTTTGTCTATTGCATCGTCTGCCTCGTCTTATTAGTTTTCTTTAAGATTCTTTATCTTTGTCTATTGCATCGTCTGCCTCGTCTTATTAGTTTTCTTTAAGATTCTTTATCTTTGTCTATTGCATCGTGTGCCTCGTCTTATTAGTTTTCTTTAAGATTCTTTATCTTTGTCTATTGCATCGTCTGCCTCGTCTTATTAGTTTTCTTTAAGATTCTTTATCTTTGTCTATTGCATCGTCTGCCTCGTCTTATTAGTTTTCTTTAAGATTCTTTATCTTTGTCTATTGCATCGTCAGTTTCGTCTTATTAGTTTTCTTTAAGATTCTTTATCTTTGTCTATTGCATCGTCTGCCTCGTCTTATTAGTTTTCTTTAAGATTCTTTATCTTTGTCTATTGCATCGTCTGCCTCGTCTTATTAGTTTTCTTTAAGATTCTTTATCTTTGTCTATTGCATCGTCTGCCTCGTCTTATTAGTTTTCTTTAAGATTCTTTATCTTTGTCTATTGCATCGTCAGCCTTGTCTTATTAGTTTTCTTTAAGATTCTTTATGTTTGTCTATTGCATCGTCTGCCTCGTCTTATTAGTTTTCTTTAAGATTCTTTATATTTGTCTATTGCATCGTCAGCCTCGTCTTATTAGTTTTCTTTAAGATTCTTTATCTTTGTCTATTGCATCGTCAGTTTCGTCTTATTAGTTTTCTTTAAGATTCTTTGTCTTTGTCTATTGCATCGTCTGCCTCGTCTTATTAGTTTTCTTTAAGATTCTTTATCTTTGTCTATTGCATCGTCTGCCTCGTCTTATTAGTTTTCTTTAAGATTCTTTATCTTTGTCTATTGCATCGTCTGCCTCGTCTTATTAGTTTTCTTTAAGATTCTTTATCTTTGTCTATTGCATCGTCAGCCTCGTCTTATTAGTTTTCTTTAAGATTCTTTATCTTTGTCTATTGCATCGTCAGCCTCGTCTTATTAGTTTTCTTTAAGATTCTTTATCTTTGTCTATTGCATCGTCAGCCTCGTCTTATTAGTTTTCTTTAAGATTCTTTATCTTTGTCTATTGCATCGTCTGCCTCGTCTTATTAGTTTTCTTTAAGATTCTTTATCTTTGTCTATTGCATCGTCTGCCTCGTCTTATTAGTTTTCTTTAAGATTCTTTATCTTTGTCTATTGCATCGTCAGCCTCGTCTTATTAGTTTTCTTTAAGATTCTTTATCTTTGTCTATTGCATCGTCTGCCTCGTCTTATTAGTTTTCTTTAAGATTCTTTATCTTTGTCTATTGCATCGTCAGCCTCGTCTTATTAGTTTTCTTTAAGATTCTTTATCTTTGTCTATTACATCGTGTGCCTCGTCTTATTAGTTTTCTTTAAGATTCTTTATCTTTGTCTATTGCATCGTCTGCCTCGTCTTATTAGTTTTCTTTAAGATTCTTTATCTTTGTCTATTGTGAACTTTACAATGTGTGACTACAGCATACACAAACTTCACAATGTGTGACTCCAGCATACACAAACTTCACAATGTGTGACTCCAGCATACACAAACTTCACAATGTGTGACTCCAACAAACACAAACTTCACAATGTGTGACTCCAGCATACACAAACTTCACAATGTGTGACTCCAGCATACACAAACTTCACAATGTGTGACTCCAGCATACACAAACTTCACAATGTGTGACTCCAGCATACACAAACTTCACAATGTGTGACTCCAGCATACACAGCGTAACATAATTATACAGAGCAAACATCCCACATAACCACCTCTAACCGCGAATAGACTAAGTGAATTAAATAACCGAACCGAACCAAACCAAGCGGAGCGATAATAAAATGTTAATACTAACTCGCGTTGAAAAAAATCTGCATGTGCATCTACTACTATCATCTAGAGCAGGGAAGAAAGAAGGATAGTATAAAATAATACCAAATTAAACAATATAATACACACAGAGTAAATCGTATCTGTTTACTATTCATACTGGTCCGTCTCCGAATCATTACTTTACACAAGTTGCACACGGGAAATTGAGCCAATAAAATAGCAAATTTGTTTCAATGAACCAATCGAATGGTGGCTCTAAATCAAGGGTTCTTAAGTTATTATAAATCATGGACACCATCAATGAAATTATTGGTCCGTGATCGAGAAAAATGTGTCAAAAATGTCTTATAAGAAGAAACAAGAACTGAGGAATTAATGACCTTTTAGGCAAGATATTCAAATAAATGACATAGACTCGTTTTAGGCAAGATATTCAAATAAATGACATAGACTCGTTTTAGGCAAGATATTCAAATAAATGACATAGACTCGTTTTAGGCAAGATATTCAAATAAATGACATAGACTCGTTTTAGGCAAGATATAAAAATAAATGACATAGACTCGTTTTAGGCAAGATATAAAAATAAATGACATAGACTCGTTTTAGGCAAGATATTCAAATAAATGACATAGACTCGTTTTAGGCAAGATATAAAAATAAATGACATAGACTCGTTTTAGGCAAGATATTCAAATAAATGACATAGACTCGTTTTAGGCAAGATATACAAATAAATGACATAGACTCGTTTTAGGCAAGATATTCAAATAAATGACATAGACTCGTTTTAGGCAAGATATAAAAATAAATGACATAGACTCGTTTTAGGCAAGATATAAAAATAAATGACATAGACTCGTTTTAGGCAAGATATAAAAATAAATGACATAGACTCGTTTTAGACAAGATATTCAAATAAATGACATAGACTCGTTTTAGTTTTCATGTCTAGTGTATATATTTCTTCTGTTTTGTATTTGTTCTGTTTTGTTGTTGTTATCTTGTTTTAATGTTAATTTTTCTGCTTTTGTTGCTCTTTTTCCTCTTTTCTGTTTGTTTCTTCAAATTGTTTCCTTTTTCTCTTGCTGTTGCAGTTGTTATTTTCTGTCTTATTCTTGCTATTCATGGTTTTGTTGGTGTTGCTATTCTTCTTGTTTAACTTGTTCGTGTTGGTGATTCTGGTTGTGATGTTGTTGTGTTTGTTGGTGTTGCTGTTTGTTGTTGGTGATGTTGGATGTGATGTTGTTGTGTTTGTTGGTGTTGCTGTTTGTTGTTGGTGATGTTGGATGTGATGTTGTTGCGGTTGTTGGTTGTTGTTGTTGTGGTTGTTGGTGATGTTGGTTGTGATGTTGCTGTGGTTGTTGGCAATGCTGGTTGTGATGTTGTTGTAGTTATTGGTGTTGCTGGTTGTTGTTGCTGCTGATTGATGTTGTTGCTGGTTGATGTTGTTGTAGATATTTCTTCTCCTTTTTCTTGCTGCTGTATTGTTGGCAGGATGTGGTTGTTCTTTTTCCTTCCTTTTGTTGCTGTTGGTGTTGTTGTTAATGATGTTGGTTGTAATGTTGTTGTTTTGTCTCATTTTCCTTTGCAAATTGTTGTTGTTGTTTGTTGCTGTTGTTGTAGTTGCTGTTGACGTTGGTTTTGATGTTATGTTTTCCTTTTCTTCTATTATTATTATTTTGTTTGACGTCATCAAAAAACGTGTTTACAACAATGTATATCAGTTTACATTAAGGCTCGACTGTGTGTTCCTGGGACTCGCAGGGGAGCAAAGAATAGTAACACTGAATCCTTCAAGACATGTAGTAAGAGGCGACTGAGATAGGGCTAGGAAGCTACCTAGTAAATAAAAAGCGTTGCAGGAATCGGATGTTCGTCCTACTTGTAGGCGCATACAATCTCTCTTAGGCTCAGATCACACACAAATCACACAGAGTGGTTTAACAAGTTATCATTATGGAGAATTCGAAGAAGAAATTAAGGCTATGATATTCTGTATGCTCTTTTCTATCAGAAACGTCCGCTTTCTCCCCTGTCTCTCATCTGTTCAACCACATTTCTGTATTTGTTATTTTAAGGATTTGTTTTAATGTATGGAGAGAGTTGTTAATGTGAGTGATTGCTTTTGTGATGATCCCATCTTAGCCAGCCTGTCTGCTTTATCATTGACGGTTGTTATTGAATGTTCATGAATTAATTGCAGAATTATTTTTATGTTATGAGAGTCAACAAGTTGGTCAATATCTGGTCTTCTTCTTCTTCTATTCTTTCACCATTTACTTCTTTATAGAAGTGTTAGGGGGGAAACGTAGTGATCTTGTGTGTGCTTGTTTTAAGGCACGTTGTAAGTTGATAATCATTTTCACAACGCTGTTCTTGATGCCGTCGATCTATCTTTTGCGTGGTCTTCCTCTTGCCTTGTACTCATTATACTGTACAACTGTATATGTGTGGCTTGCTATGGTAGGCGATACCAGGGAAATCTGGTCAGGTGTCCAAACCATTTAATCTGTTCTTTTTTTTTTTTTTGATCCAGAAGCACTTGAGCTTTCAGCTCTTCGGTGTGGTGCCACAAACACCGTAACTAGAGAACCTGTGGCTTTTCTGCTAGCCCGCGGAATTAAACCGCACTCACAGGGAGCTTCTGTTGTTCTTTTATGAATTGCATTACCGGTTTCACATCTAGTCTATTTCTGATTTCTTAATTTCTAATTGTGTCTTGTATTGTCACACCTGCAGCTCTTCAAAGACACCTCATCTCTGTCGTTATGATTTTCCTCTGCTGTTATTGGCCATGTTTGACACTGGTAACATAGTGTGGCCAGAAAATCGTTCTTATAAGATTTGCTTTAGTTTTTAGTGGTATCTCTTTATGTGACAACAGTGGTGTTAACTGTCCCAGTACCTGGTTAGCTTTTGTCCAACGATTGCTGATTTCGCTATCAATACTTCCATCTGCTGTGAAAATTGCTCCTAAGTATTTGGTCTCAATTGTTTGTTTTATGTCTACGTTCTGGAGTTTTATTATAAGGTTTTCTGGTTGTCTACTTATTGCCATTGTCTCTGTCTTGATTATATTTATTTTCATGTTGTACTCCTCACCCTTGATGTTAACTAAGCTCAAATGGTTCTGGAGAGATTCACGTTTTCTGCAATCAGTACTTGGTCATCTGCAAATAAAAATTCTGAAATATTATTTTCTTCCTCTATTCCTATTTCTCCACTTATGTTGTCCATGTATGTTATAAACAGCAGTGGGGAGAGCACACACCCTTGTCTAACTCCTGAGTTTACTGTGAATGTTTTGATGTTCCGGCTTTTGTTCTTATGTAACTTTTATTTGAAATATATAAACTCTTGCAGACCTTGATGAGATGTTTGCTGATTTCATATTTTCTTAGACAATCCCATAGTTTGTTTCTATCGAATGTCGAATACCCGAATGTCTATGAATGCCACACTACAGGTCTTGTTATGTTCGATTGTGCTTTCTGTCAATATCTAGTACTAGTCTGAAAACGGTTAGATTGACAAATGTCAACCATGCTCTAAAGCTTGAAGAGCAAGCATTGAATCTCTAAAACTAATAATGCTTTCTGATGGTAAATTATGTACCAGTTAGTGGGTCTAATGACAACAATTGGTGTCATCATCATCAGGTGCCGTGCAGGTAGTCGTAGGCGATCATGGATCTCTACAAATCTCTATTTTTGGTGTTTGCAATCAACTCAGATGTTGACGCTCTACCATGCCATGAAGTCAGGCTATCCAAAATTGTATTTCTCTGTCTTCCTCTGTCTCGTTTACCCTCAATTTTACCGGTTGTCACAATGTGTTCTAAGCCTCCTCGTCTCATCACATGTCCGAAAAATGACGACTGCCTCTTTCTTATATTGATGATAAACTTTTTCTGTGTCTTGATCTCATTCAACACATTAACATTAGTCATTTTAGCAGTCCATGGGATTCTCATCATTCTTCTGTAAAACCACATCTCTGTGGCTCTCAGAGATTTTTCGATCTGTGTGTTCATTGTCCATGACTCACATCCGTATGTCAGTATTGGTTCTATGTAGCACTGAATAACTCGCATTCTGATCGGGATTGACAAGGACTTGTTGCAGATAGTACTTTTCATTTTCAGGAATGATGTTTTCGCTTGTCCTATTCTGCTCTTTATTTCTGATCGGCATCTGCCATCTGATGTTACCAGGACTCCGAGATATTTAAATTGCTGCACTTGTCTTAGATCAGTCCCATTTACTGTGATGGTGCATTTTGGCAAAATCTGTTTTTGATATTATCATAACTTCTGTCTTCTTAATATTCAAACTGAGAGTCCTTTGTTGTTACGTTATATCACAACCTTCTCAACTAATTTCTGGAGCTCCATTTCATTTCTTGCTATTAAGACAATATCATCCGCGTATCTCAGGTTATTTATGATATGTCCTCCTACAGCTATTCCATCAAAAATCTTTTATAGACCTAAAAATGTTTTCACAATACAGTGAGAACATGTCTGGTGATAATACGCATCCTTGTCTAACTCCATTTTTCATCTTCTGGAAAATTCCTATCTTTTTGTCTATTCTTATAGCTGCTGTTTGCTGCCAATATATGTTCTGAATGACTCTTAGATCTTTGCTGTCGATGTTTAAGCTCTCTAACATTTTGGAAAGTTCTTAATGGCGTACATTGTCGAACGCCTTGGTGTAGTCTATAAAGCACAAGTATAGATCTGTTTTTACTTCTACTGATCTTTCTATTAGTGTTCTTAGGACATATATAGCGTTGCTAGTGCCCTTGCCTTCAACAAATCCACACTGTTCATCACTGATTTCTGGTCTTATTCTGCTTCTCATCCTTCTCATTCTTATCCTAAGTCGTATCTTTGTCATATGACTCATTGGTGTACATATCTATAACACTTTGAGGACCGCTGTACTAAACAAAGACACGGAACGTACAGACGTTAGAAGGCAGTAAACCTCCATTTAAGAGAGCAGCGGAACAGCTGTTATTTTGTAAGGTGGAGTTGATCGAAGAGAATAATCGTGTCGATACAATTCGACTGACCCGTATATGGGAAATGGGAAATGCTAACGATAATTCTACGGCTTTATGGGGGGAGAGAATCATACAAGTGTTTTGTAAACGTGTTCAAGATGTGTAGGTCATGTACGTGTTCAGTTGTCTGCATGCATTTATGTGAATATGTCAGTGGTTGTAAGGAAATAATCAATAATTGTGACCTGATGATCTTCATGAACTTTCTTCTTCTTCTTTTGTCGTCACACTGCTACCGGGTTGTTGCCCAGTGTCGTGGTTTTCTGTTTTTGTCTTGCGCTGTTCTGGTGGCTTGTGTGATTGTTATCTTTGCTCTTTCACAGGATGCTGCCACGCCATCTAACCATCTTTTCCGTGGTCTTCCTCTTGCCTTCTTTCCCGATGTTCTGTTGTAGAAGACTCTGTATACTGTGGAGTTTGGATGCATTCTTATTAAGTGGCCAAACCACTTCATTCTTTGTTTATCTATATAATTCAAGCACGGTTTTGTGCCAACTTTCTTCTTATGCTGATGTTGGTGATTCTGTCTTTTCTTGTGTTGTTGGTAACTTTTCTCAGGCAACGCATTTCACATGTAGTTATTTTTGTGACTGCGCTTTGCTCAATGTCCATGTTTGGCTCTGGTAACACAAAGTAGGTATAAAAATGCTGTTGATCATTTGTTTCTTAGCTGCCTGTGAAATTTTTGGGTGCCTTAACAATGGGGCTAGCTGGTAGGTTACAGCATTTGCTTTTTGTACTCTAGCCTCTATCTCTCTATCTAGTTTTCCGTCTTCTGTGAATATGCTTCCTAAGTATTTGAATTCTTTCACTTGGTTTATTTTAGTGCCATTGACATGGATGTCTAGATTATTATGTTTTCTTCCCATATTCATTATTTCTGTTTTAGTGTTGTTGATTTTCATGTCATGTTTCACACAATTATTGTTCAAAGTGTCAATATGATGTTGTAGATCTTGTTCATTTTGATGTATCAGGCACTGATCATCTGCAAAAAGTAGTTCATTTATTTCATCATTATCTGAATTCGACTCTTGAGTTATTTTATCCATATATGCGATAAAGAGTAGTGGTGAAAGGACACAACCTTGTCTAACACCTGATGTAATGGAGAACCAGTCGGTCATTCCTTCTGTTGTTCTTACTGTACTCTGGCTATCTTGATATAAGGCCATGATGTTACCTAATAGTTGTCCTTGGACGCCATATTCTTCAAGGATCTTCCATAGTTTGCACCTGTTTACTCTATCAAATGCCTTTTCTTGGTCTATAAATATAAGCTGTTTACTTTGATTGTATTCAATTGTTTGTTCGCAGATCTGTCTTAGTGTAAATATTGCGTCTGTGCAGCTCTTACCCTCCTAAACCCAAACTGGCTATTGCTTAACTGGGGCTCTAATATATGTCTTGCTCTTCGCTCCAATATTTTTGCAAACATTTTTCCTATTTGGCTCAAAAGAGAGATACCCTTGTATGTTTCACATTCTCTTTTGTCTCCTTTGTTCTTCCATATTGGGACTATAATAGCTCTCTGCCAGTCATCTGGAACCTCTTGTGCCTCCCAGGCTATGTTAAAATTCTGGTCAGCCATGTTATTGCTGTTGTCTTACACCCAAGTAACATTTCTGTTGTTATACCATCTATCCCTGCTGCCTTCCTTCTTTTGCTTTGATTTAGTGCCATTTCAACTTCGGATTCTAAGATATTCAATTGTTGGTATTTTCCATGTTTCAATTGAAATGTTTCTGTACCTTGTGTTTCGCAGTTTAACAGTTCCGTAAAATATTCTTTCCATCTGTCTTTAATATCTTTGCTGTTGGTAAGAGGTTTCCTAGACTTGTTATTTATAATGGTGACTGGATTGAATTGTTCTTCTCTTAGCCTCATTGCCTTAATGCTTCTGTAAAATTTTCTTGGTGCCTTAGTGCATAGTTCAGCTAAATGTTCTCTATATTTTGCCCAAGATTCTGATTTTGATGACTTTACTTTATTTTTACTATACATTCTTGCTGTTCTGTATTTGGTGTAGTCTTCATCTAATTTTGACTTTTGCCACCTGTGAAAACACTTTTTCTTTTCTTGTAAAAGGTCATGAACTTTGATAGTATATAATTATTGTATTGAATTCTATTTCTTCTTCTTCTAACGCTCTATATCGATCACTTGTTAAACTTCTTCTTTTTCTTCACCTTGAACTCCCAACGGAGCACAGGTCTTCAACAAACTTCTTCCAGCTCTTCCTCTCTCTTGCCATCGCTTCCAATTATTTCCAGCTTTTACCTATCCTTTTAATATCAGCCTCCAGTTTTCTTCTCCAGGTCTGTCTCGGCCTTCCTCCACTCCTCTTTCCCTGTAGGTTCCATAACAGTGCCTGTCTTGCAATGCTTCCGGTCGATCTTCTCAATGTATGTCCTATCCTTGTTAAACACTTTGTGTGATTTGTATGTGATCTGAACCTAAGAGCGATTTACGTTGTACCAGTTATGCGATTACAAGTAGACCAGCACATCCGATTTCTTCGACGCTGTTTATTTACTATCGTAACTTCCCTAGTTCCTACATAAGTCGCCTCTTACGAAATGCATTGTAGGTCACAATGGTGCTATTCTTTGCTTCCATCGCGGGTCTCGGCACCACACGGCCACTATTGAATTCTGCACAACATATAGTGTCAAACTGACATGTAAGCTTATATAATCAGCTGTAGATGAGGGAAGATCATCAACTTTTCCATTCCAATGTTGTATGAATCCTAACATATGCCAGCGAGAATTGGGAAATGACTAAAGATATTAAAAGTAAGTTAAATACATTTGAAAATAGATGTCTGCGAAAAATATTGAACATAAAATGGGACAAATTCAGGAGAAGTGATGAAATCAGAGAAATGTCTGGTCAGCCACTAGTAACACGACCAGTAGCACCACTAGCAACAACTGTTATAAGAAGGAGAAGATGAAGATATGGTGGGCATACTGTGAGAAGAAAGGATAAAAAATACCAAAGCAGACAATGAAATGGGAGGCAAATGGTTCAAGAAAGAGATGGTCTATTGTCTTTTCCCAGGTGGAAGATGTAGTTGGCTGTCCACTCTTGCCGCTAAGCGTAGGGATGGGAGCTTTAATTTTGCGTTCTAGGGCTAGATGAGTCGCCCTTGTTGTGTTGTATCCGTGTTTGTGTAGTGTGGTCTTGATATTGTTTATCCATCTTTTTCGTGGTCTTCCCTTAGCTCTAGTACTCGATCTCTTTTTATTGTATGCTGTTATTGGTGGTTGGTTGTATTTCATTCTCATTAAATGTCCAAACCACATTTGTTGTCTTTCGATGTATTCGGTGCATGAAATTATGCCCACTGTTTCTGATGTCCTCATTTCGTAGTCTGTCTTTCCTGGTGACTCCCATTGCCTTCCTCAAACATTTCATTTCACACCTGGTGAGCTTCCTTTGATGTGTTAAAGAGATGGTACCCAAGGTAAATCCTGAAACAAACTTTGTTAAGAGAGGCAAGAAATATTGGATTTAATTCCATGGAAGAGTTTATAAAGACATTACTTGCAGTCACTATGTAACGTATAACGGTAAGAGGGGAATATGCAAATATATGTCCCAAACTTGTGTATATATAGATGCACAGTCCTCAGATTCATCATCATCATCAAATAGCTTTCCTGAGCAGAACTTTACCACCCCAACAGTCCTCCGGAATTTCTCTCTCATAGGCCAGATGTCCTGCCTCTGCAGCCGTCATGTTTAAACCATCAGTTACATCCTGAATCCATCTTCTCCGTGGTCTTCCTCTTCTTCTCTTTGCCGGTATGCCTCCTTCCATGATGGTCTTCCCAGCCCTTCTTGTCTTTTTATATGTCCAAAATATCTCAATTTTCTCTTTCTTATTTGTAGCATCAGCCAGTTTTCTTTGATTTTGAGGTCATTCTGGATAGATCTATTTGTTCTCTTCTCTGTCCAAGAAATACGAAAAACTCTTCTGTAACACTTATATTCAAAAGCACAACCTCAGATTCACAACCCTGAAACTCCTCTGTTGGAATGACTTAAAGCGTTAAGAATGTCATATTGGTCCATGTAGTTCCCTCTGATTATAGTAGCCGTGCCAGCCAATCTGTCAGCTTGCTCATAACCCTTGTCTTTGTCATTAATTGAATCCAAGACAAACTAGATTTACCTTATGCATACCACACAGCGTCGTCTCACTATTCCTGTTTCGACCTGACAAATTATACTTATGAAGTCACTGAGTAGGAAAACACTAGACTAGTTTTGAGTAATTTTGAGACGCCAACTCTAACTGATACACTAGTTTCACCACTGATCTCTCTCTCTCTCGTTATCTCTCTCTCTCTTATGCATTTTTAATGCCAATTGGGTCATATGCCCTCAAAAAACTCATGCCAAGTCTTCCTATCTCTAGTTATCTTCTTTATAATGTTGATCTCTGCCTCCAAATCCCGTCTCGTTATCTCTCTCTCTCTTATGCATTTTTAATGCCAATTGGGTTATATGCCCTCAAAAACCTCATGCCAAGTCTTCCTATCTCTAGTTATCTTCTTTATAATGTTGATCTCTGCCTCCAAATCCCGTCTCGTTATCTCTCTCTCTCTTATGCATTTTTAATGCCAATTGGGTGATATGCCCTCAAAAAACCTCATGCCAAGTCTTCCTATCTCTAGTTATCTTCTTTATAATGTTGATCTCTGCCTCCAAATCCCGTCTCGTTATCTCTCTCTCTCTTATGCATTTTTAATGCCAATTGGGTCATATGCCTCAAAAACTCATGCCAAGTCTTCCTATCTCTAGTTATCTTCTTTATAATGTTGATCTCTGCTCAAATCCCGTCTCGTTATCTCTTCTCTCTTATGCATTTTAATGCCAATTGGGTCATATGCCTCAAAAACCTCATGCCAAGTCTTCCTATCTCTAGTTATCTTCTTTATAATGTTGATCTCTGCCTCCAAATCCCGTCTCGTTATCTCTCTCTCTCTTATGCATTTTTAATGCCAATTGGGTCATATGCCCTCAAAAAACTCATGCCAAGTCTTCCTATCTCTAGTTATCTTCTTTATAATGTTGATCTCTGCCTCCAAATCCCGTCTCGTTATCTCTCTCTCTCTTATGCATTTTTAATGCCAATTGGGTCATATGCCTCAAAAACTCATGCCAAGTCTTCCTATCTCTAGTTATCTTCTTTATAATGTTGATCTCTGCCTCCAAATCCCGTCTCGTTATCTCTCTCTCTTATGCATTTTAATGCCAATTGGTCATATGCTCAAAACTCATGCCAAGTCTTCCTATCTCTAGTTATCTTCTTTATAATGTTGATCTCTGCCTCCAAATCCCGTCTCGTTATCTCTCTCTCTTGCATTTAATGCCAATTGTCATATGCTAAAACTCATGCCAAGTCTTCCTATCTCTAGTTATCTTCTTTATAATGTTGATCTCTGCCTCCAAATCCCGTCTCGTTATCTCTCAAAACTCATGCAAGTCTTCCATCTCTAGTTATCTCTTTATAATGTTGATTCCTCAAATGTCTCGTTATCTCAAAAACTCATGCCAAGTCTTCCTATCTCTAGTTATCTTCTTTATAATGTTGATCTCTGCCTCCAAATCCCGTCTCGTTATCTCTCTCTCTCTTAGTCATTTTTAATGACCAATAATCGCTCCTCAAAAACTCATGCCAAGTCTTCCTATCTCTAGTTATCTTCTTTATAATGTTGATCTCTGTCTCCAAATCCCGTCTCGTTATCTCTCTCTCTCTCTTATGCATTTTTAATGCCAATTGGGTCAATGCCCTCAAAACTCATGCCAAGTCTTCCTATCTCTAGTTATCTTCTTTATAATGTTGATCTCTGCCTCCAAATCCCGTCTCGTTATCTCTCTCTCTCTTATGCATTTTAATGCCAATGGGTCTATGCCTCAAAACTCATGCAAGTCTTCCTATCTAGTTATCTTCTTTATAATGTTGATCTCTGTCTCCAAATCCCGTCTCGTTATCTCAAAAAACCTCATGCCAAGTCTTCCTATCTCTAGTTATCTTCTTTATAATGTTGATCTCTGCCTCCAAATCCCGTCTCGTTATCTCAAAAACCTCATGCCAAGTCTTCCTATCTCTAGTTATCTTCTTTATAATGTTGATCTCTGTCTCCAACCGTCTTATCCTCTCTTTTGCATTTTAATCCAATTGTCAATGCCTCAAAAACTCATGCCAAGTCTTCCTATCTCTAGTTATCTTCTTTATAATGTTGATCTCTGTCTCCAAATCCCGTCTCGTTATCTCAAAAACCTCATGCCAAGTCTTCCTATCTCTAGTTATCTTCTTTATAATGTTGATCTCTGTCTCCAAATCCCGTCTCTGTTATCTCAAAACTCATGCCAAGTCTTCCTATCTCTAGTTATCTTCTTTATAATGTTGATCTCTGTCTCCAAATCCCGTCTCGTTATCTCCAAAAATCTCATGCTCAAGTCTTTCCTATCTCTAGTTATCTTCTTTATAATGTTGATCTCTGTCTCCAAATCCCGTCTCGTTATCTCAAAAAACCTCATGCCAAGTCTTCCTATCTCTAGTTATCTTCTTTATAATGTTGATCTCTGTCTCCAAATCCCGTCTCGTTATCTCAAAAACCTCATGCCAAGTCTTCCTATCTCTAGTTATCTTCTTTATAATGTTGATCTCTGTCTCCAAATCCCGTCTCGTTATCTCAAAAACCTCATGCCAAGTCTTCCTATCTCTAGTTATCTTCTTTATAATGTTGATCTCTGTCTCCAAATCCCGTCTCGTTATCTCAAAAACCTCATGCCAAGTCTTCCTATCTCTAGTTATCTTCTTTATAATGTTGATCTCTGTCTCCAAATCCCGTCTCGTTATCTCAAAAACCTCATGCCAAGTCTTCCTATCTCTAGTTATCTTCTTTATAATGTTGATCTCTGTCTCCAAATCCCGTCTCGTTATCTCAAAAACCTCATGCCAAGTCTTCCTATCTCTAGTTATCTTCTTTATAATGTTGATCTCTGTCTCCAAATCCCGTCTCGTTATCTCAAAAACCTCATGCCAAGTCTTCCTATCTCTAGTTATCTTCTTTATAATGTTGATCTCTGCCTCCAAATCCCGTCTCGTTATCTCAAAAACCTCATGCCAAGTCTTCCTATCTCTAGTTATCTTCTTTATAATGTTGATCTCTGTCTCCAAATCCCGTCTCGTTATCTCAAAAAACTCATGCCAAGTCTTCCTATCTCTAGTTATCTTCTTTATAATGTTGATCTCTGCCTCCAAATCCCGTCTCGTTATCTCAAAAAACTCATGCCAAGTCTTCCTATCTCTAGTTATCTTCTTTATAATGTTGATCTCTGCCTCCAAATCCCGTCTCGTTATCTCTAAAACATCATGCCAAGTCTTCCTATCTCTAGTTATCTTCTTTATAATCGTATGATCTCTGTCTCCAAATGCCAGATTGTTATCCTCAAAAACTCATGCCAAGTCTTCCTATCTCTAGTTATCTTCTTTATAATGTTGATCTCTGCCTCCAAATCCCGTCTCGTTATCTCACAAAAAACCTCAATGCCAAGTCTTCCTATCTCTAGTTATCTTCTTTATAATGTTGATCTCTGTCTCCAAATCCCGTCTCGTTATCTCAAAAACCTCATGCCAAGTCTTCCTATCTCTAGTTATCTTCTTTATAATGTTGATCTCTGTCTCCAAATCCCGTCTCGTTATCTCAAAAACCTCATGCCAAGTCTTCCTATCTCTAGTTATCTTCTTTATAATGTTGATCTCTGTCTCCAAATCCCGTCTCGTTATCTCAAAAACCTCATGCCAAGTCTTCCTATCTCTAGTTATCTTCTTTATAATGTTGATCTCTGTCTCCAAATCCCGTCTCGTTATCTCAAAAACCTCATGCCAAGTCTTCCTATCTCTAGTTATCTTCTTTATAATGTTGATCTCTGTCTCCAAATCCCGTCTCGTTATCTCAAAAACCTCATGCCAAGTCTTCCTATCTCTAGTTATCTTCTTTATAATGTTGATCTCTGTCTCCAAATCCCGTCTCGTTATCTCAAAAACCTCATGCCAAGTCTTCCTATCTCTAGTTATCTTCTTTATAATGTTGATCTCTGTCTCCAAATCCCGTCTCGTTATCTCAAAAACCTCATGCCAAGTCTTCCTATCTCTAGTTATCTTCTTTATAATGTTGATCTCTGCCTCCAAATCCCGTCTCGTTATCTCAAAAACCTCATGCCAAGTCTTCCTATCTCTAGTTATCTTCTTTATAATGTTGATCTCTGTCTCCAAATCCCGTCTCGTTATCTCAAAAACCTCATGCCAAGTCTTCCTATCTCTAGTTATCTTCTTTATAATGTTGATCTCTGTCTCCAAATCCCGTCTCGTTATCTCAAAAACCTCATGCCAAGTCTTCCTATCTCTAGTTATCTTCTTTATAATGTTGATCTCTGTCTCCAAATCCCGTCTCGTTATCTCAAAAACCTCATGCCAAGTCTTCCTATCTCTAGTTATCTTCTTTATAATGTTGATCTCTGTCTCCAAATCCCGTCTCGTTATCTCAAAAACCTCATGCCAAGTCTTCCTATCTCTAGTTATCTTCTTTATAATGTTGATCTCTGTCTCCAAATCCCGTCTCGTTATCTCAAAAAACTCATGCCAAGTCTTCCTATCTCTAGTTATCTTCTTTATAATGTTGATCTCTGTCTCCAAATCCCGTCTCGTTATCTCAAAAACCTCATGCCAAGTCTTCCTATCTCTAGTTATCTTCTTTATAATGTTGATCTCTGTCTCCAAATCCCGTCTCGTTATCTCAAAAACCTCATGCCAAGTCTTCCTATCTCTAGTTATCTTCTTTATAATGTTGATCTCTGTCTCCAAATCCCGTCTCGTTATCTCAAAAACCTCATGCCAAGTCTTCCTATCTCTAGTTATCTTCTTTATAATGTTGATCTCTGCCTCCAAATCCCGTCTCGTTATCTCAAAAACCTCATGCCAAGTCTTCCTATCTCTAGTTATCTTCTTTATAATGTTGATCTCTGTCTCCAAATCCCGTCTCGTTATCTCAAAAACCTCATGCCAAGTCTTCCTATCTCTAGTTATCTTCTTTATAATGTTGATCTCTGTCTCCAAATCCCGTCTCGTTATCTCAAAAACCTCATGCCAAGTCTTCCTATCTCTAGTTATCTTCTTTATAATGTTGATCTCTGTCTCCAAATCCCGTCTCGTTATCTCAAAAACCTCATGCCAAGTCTTCCTATCTCTAGTTATCTTCTTTATAATGTTGATCTCTGTCTCCAAATCCCGTCTCGTTATCTCAAAAACCTCATGCCAAGTCTTCCTATCTCTAGTTATCTTCTTTATAATGTTGATCTCTGCCTCCAAATCCCGTCTCGTTATCTCAAAAAACCTCATGCCAAGTCTTCCTATCTCTAGTTATCTTCTTTATAATGTTGATCTCTGTCTCCAAATCCCGTCTCGTTATCTCAAAAAACCTCATGCCAAGTCTTCCTATCTCTAGTTATCTTCTTTATAATGTTGATCTCTGTCTCAAATCCGTCTCGTTATCTCAAAAACTCATGCCAAGTCTTCCTATCTCTAGTTATCTTCTTTATAATGTTGATCTCTGCCTCCAAATCCCGTCTCGTTATCTCTCTCTCTTATGCATTAATGCCAATTGTCATATCTCAAACTCATGCCAAGTCTTCCTATCTCTAGTTATCTTCTTTATAATGTTGATCTCTGCCTCCAAATCCCGTCCGTTATCTCTCTTATGCATTTAATGCCAATTGGTCAATGCCAAAACTCATGCCAAGTCTTCCTATCTCTAGTTATCTTCTTTATAATGTTGATCTCTGCCTCCAAATCCCGTCTCGTTATCTCTCGTCTCTATCTCTAGCATTTTTATAATTGATTCATAATCCGTCTCTTCAAAACCTCATGCCAAGTCTTCCTATCTCTAGTTATCTTCTTTATAATGTTGATCTCTGTCTCCAAATCCTCGTCTCTGTTATCTCAAAACCTCATGCCAAGTCTTCCTATCTCTAGTTATCTTCTTTATAATGTTGATCTCTGTCTCCAAATCCCGTCTCGTTATCTCAAACTCATTCTCTATCTCTAGTTATTTCTTTATAATGTTGATCTCTCTCCAAATCGTCTCGTTATCTCAAAAACCTCATGCCAAGTCTTCCTATCTCTAGTTATCTTCTTTATAATGTTGATCTCTGTCTCCAAATCCCGTCTCGTTATCTCAAAAACCTCATGCCAAGTCTTCCTATCTCTAGTTATCTTCTTTATAATGTTGATCTCTGCCTCCAAATCCCGTCTCGTTATCTCAAAAACCTCATGCCAAGTCTTCCTATCTCTAGTTATCTTCTTTATAATGTTGATCTCTGCCTCCAAATCCCGTCTCGTTATCTCAAAAAACCTCATGCCAAGTCTTCCTATCTCTAGTTATCTTCTTTATAATGTTGATCTCTGTCTCCAAATCCCGTCTCGTTATCTCAAAAACCTCATGCCAAGTCTTCCTATCTCTAGTTATCTTCTTTATAATGTTGATCTCTGCCTCCAAATCCCGTCTCGTTATCTCAAAAACCTCATGCCAAGTCTTCCTATCTCTAGTTATCTTCTTTATAATGTTGATCTCTGTCTCCAAATCCCGTCTCGTTATCTCAAAAACCTCATGCCAAGTCTTCCTATCTCTAGTTATCTTCTTTATAATGTTGATCTCTGTCTCCAAATCCCGTCTCGTTATCTCAAAAACCTCATGCCAAGTCTTCCTATCTCTAGTTATCTTCTTTATAATGTTGATCTCTGTCTCCAAATCCCGTCTCGTTATCTCAAAAACCTCATGCCAAGTCTTCCTATCTCTAGTTATCTTCTTTATAATGTTGATCTCTGTCTCCAAATCCCGTCTCCATCTACTTCTAGACTTCCCTTTCTTTCACTGTCCCCGTTAGTTCCAGGAAACTGACCCTTATAATAATCAAATCCTGACATATCTGTAACAGGACGTGGCTATCAGCCACAGTAAACGAGTTGTTGATTGTCTAGCAACTATACTCAGTAGTTATTGCTTTCTGAACGTCACGTGGATTTGAACCAGGTACCTTTGTTGTGATCAGTTACTCACTTAATCTTACATAAGCTCACACTCTAATACTAGTCTTAAATCTACATAAGCTCACACTCTAATACTAGTCTTAAATCTACATAAGCTCACACTCTAATATTATTCTTAAATCTACATAAGCTCACACTCTAATATTATTCTTAAACAAAGATAAAACCATTTAGTGTCGACTTGAAGAATCATACTCATAAAGTCAATGAGTATGAAAACACTAGACTAGTTTGGAGACGCCAACAACAACCGATTCACTAGTTTCACCACTGAAATTTATTCTAATAATAGACTTAAACAGAGCTAAAGAATATTGAGTTTCGACTTTCAGCAGATGTTAATTATTAAATAAAAAGACAAAAGTAATAATTTTATTTACATCGACAGACAGCAACAGCTCTCAATTGAACTTAGCACACATAAAAAGCTCAAAAAGACTAATGCATATTTAGTCAAATTAGTCACAAGTAAATACACTTCTTTTGTTACTAAATAAAAATTAATAAAAATTAATATGGGACGATTAACTATTTTTATATGCGCAACCTGGTGCCACATGACTCCCTGGTGAGCCTATTGTGTAGAAACTACTCAAATGTTCAACCCGTATGTATAACTCAATTGCTTATTTTTCAACCAGTATAATGACATTTCTACAATGGATGACAATTTTAATGCTTCACCGACACGGAAATTGAAGTAGGGAGAAATATGTATTAATTGATTCTCAATAAGTACAGTTACATTGCTCTTTGCAACCAGGTGTATCGGTGTAGAGTATCTGCGAGAAGTAATCTCTTTATCGTTGTGTGCTATAACATATATATATATATATAGTTGCTATGGAACCGGTAGTGATACATACGTAGCCACGTTTGATGAGATCCGCTCGCAACGCAGACGAGCGAAATCCCAGAGTGACTATTAATGCACGTCTCTCCCAGCCGATGAGAAAAAGCTGAACGGATAAACATCAAGGGATGAGGGGTGCATCCAGAGAAGAAACTCGGAGCCCGTAGGTGGGGGCTTGAAGTTTATTTGCACGTAGGCCCACATGGGCGAAACTCGGAGCCCTGAGGTGGGGGCCCGAACAAATAAACATGCCCGTCTGCCCAGCGTGTTGACTTGATGGGTGACTATCCCTCTGTGTGTACGGGTTCAATTCCGTGGGATGGCAGAAAAAGCCACAGATTCCCCAGATTTACGGTGTTCGTGGCACGAACCGAAGGGTTACGATGTCAATGGCACTGAGCCGAAGAGCTGAAAAGCTCAAGTGCTTCTGGATCGAAAAAAAAAAAAAAAAATAAACATAAAGGGATGAGGGTGCATTCATAGAAGAGGCGTGAGCGCTGATGGTGGAGCGACGAGGGGTGTGGCAGGCACAAGGGTGAGCGAACCACCCAAATGTGCATAAAAACTGGAAAACCCAACAGAGGCTTGAATCCAGTGCGCGTTTTCGCTCGCAGGAAACTATTACGGCCTTGTAGTTAGATTGGGGACAATTTAAGGCTAGTGGAGCAAACGGTTCACAAAACTGGACGGTAGCCAAACCAAGTAGTCCAAAAAAGACAGGTAACCTGGGCAGATGACGCTCAACAACCCGGGAGAGTAGGTCGTTTAAGGGTCGCTACCCTAAAAGAAAGTAGCAACCTGCTGCCTTGCAGGTCGGCTGGAGACAGCCAAAGGCTGGCGGAGAGCGAACCCAGTAAACACTGGTTGAAATCGGACGCATCGCCGAAGGACAAGCACCAGAGCTCCAAAGGGTACTGAAGATTGTAACGTAAAATTACGTTCTTGGCAAAGGCTGTTTATATATCACAATAAGAATGATCAAAATGGCCAAAAAGGAGAGGAGAGAGAGAGAGAGAGAGAGAGAAAGAGAGAGAGAGATACCCTAATATCTTGAAAAGCGACGGGTAACTTTATTATTATATATTGCATATATCGGCGGCAGCTTAACATGTAGTAATAAACACAGTCCATAGAATTACATATCTAACACTTAATGAAACCAGGCTAAGGTGTTTGGCCACAGCTACACACAACATACACACAACAAAGGTAGTTACAACAGGTACACCGACACACACACACACCGCACAGATACTTCAACATACCATCGTATATTAAGAGCACTATATCCCCACTCGTAGTATCTTCACTTCATCGGTGAGTAGTGGTACTTTGAGATGATCTCATTAGTTATTAGTGACATATTAAGAGAGTTCATCTATATTTGAAGTAGTTCAAGGGTTAATCAATAACAATCGATAGGTAGAAGTTGATCAGGTGTCATATTTTAGATACTTTAGGGGGTCTATGTGGCTTAGATGTTAGATACTCGTCTCTTGTGTTAAATGTACCAGGTTCGCTCCTTCGTGGAGCCATCTGGATATTTTTTCCAGATCCCGGATCTCAGTGTAATAGAGATCGAGTTCCTAGTCCTATCAGAAATGGACGATAAAACGTAGGTCTGATTTGAGCACGTAACAGAACCATTGGCAGCAAACAATGGAGAAGAGTAGGCTGGAAAGCCGCTGCCCGTAAAAATTTCATATTAAAGATTAAAAATATAATTCCTACAAAAATCACCATCTTCAAAAGTAACATCATCGACCCTATGCCGGTGCTACAGAGTTCGTGTACTGCAGCTGAGATCGTCCTATGTAAGAAAGAGATTGGAGCACACATGGTTACTCACCGAAGTGCAATGATGATGGTCCTAGCAATCAGTCAATCAATCAATCAGATACTTTAATATATCCCCCACCCCCTGTTCCAATGCTATGATTTTATGAGTAGTCATGGCGTTTAATGCGGCACATGTGGCTGATTTTTGTGTGAAGGGTCGCTTTACTTACCACATGTGCCCATCTCCATTCAGTGGTGGCCTACCCCGACTGTAAAGGTTTTTGCTAACTTATTCTTTTCCGCTTCCTGAGGAGCATAGGCACTCACCAGTTATTTGCTACTTTTCACGGTCTCTGGCTGTTTTTGGGGGCTTCCAGGATAGTTAGCATCCTTCAGTACCTTATATGACTCAGTCTCCAGGTCTGTTTAGAACTTTCCTTTTCCCCCTTTCCTTTCAGATCCCACTCCAATATTTATCTAGTGACAAATGTCTGTGTCTTCCACAGGGTGTGCCGAACCCATCAATATCTTCTTCTCTGAACCCAGGTCGTCATGGGTCTGCTGTTCTAATTCCCAGGCAATAGACTTTAGATATAATGGACCCAAGAAGGACGAACTTATTGCACTATTTGTCTATAGATTCAACCTTGCAAAATGGACGCCACCGCCTACACCTGCCACACCTGCCTACACCTACCACACCTGCCTAGACCTGCCTACACGCTCACCGCCAGGCCTGCCAACCGCTGACCTACCTACACTGCCTCACCTGCCACACCTGCTAGACCTGCCTACACCTGCCTCCTGAACTCCTGACCTACTACACCTGCCAGACCTACTACACCTGCCAACCCCTACACCTGCTACACCACCACACCTGCAGACCTGCCTACACCTGACACCGGCCAGCCTGCCCACCTGCCTAACCTACCTACACTGCCTACACCGCCTACCTGCCTAACCTGCCTACACCTGCCTAGACACACCTGACCCCACACCTCCTGACCTGCACCTGCCTCACGCACACCTGCCTGACACCTGCCTACACTGCTCACCCGCCTACACCTGCCTAACTGCCAAGTATTGAACAAAACACCAACTTCGTAGCTCCATCAACAATCTAAGTGACTTTAAAAAAAAATACATCTGAGAGGACCGACTTAACCTGGATTCAAACCTACGGCATTCAGAACTCCACTAAATTGTCTTGACCACCAAGCCACAGAGACTTTTATCTTCGTACCAAGGATCATTTAATATGAAAACTATTTTCACAAAAATTCAATGTGAACCTCCATTCCTTTTTTCTAGATTAAATTATTGTCGCCGACAATGTATTGCCTTTTTTGTCTTAACCTGTTCACCCATCTGAGACGATATACTGGCTAGCGTCACTTTTAAAGATGCCGTTAAAGATAGTATGCGGGTTAGTTCGGTTTACATTGCAATATAATAATTGATTGATAGAACCATCATCATTGCACTTCGGTGAGTAACCATGTGTGCTCCGATCTCTTTCTTAACACAGGAAGATTTCAGCTGCAGTACACGAGCTCCGTAGCACCGGCGATTGTCCCCGATGTCATTTTGAAGATAGTGAAGATATTTTTGTAAGAATTACATTTTTTATTTTTCCTAATGAATTTTCCAGGACATCGGCTTTCAAGCTTACTCTTCTCGGTTTTGAACTGCCAAAGGGCTCTTTCACGTGCTCAAACACGGGACCTATGTTTTATCGTCCGTCTCCGATAGGACTAGGAACTCTAAGATATGTTTCACAGTTTCAGCATGACAATATCAACTTCATCATCGTTCATGATATACGACACAAACGAATTAGACATGTGATACGTATAAAGACTAACTCAGTCACAAAAGTGCTACTGAAATTGAAATCAGAGTTGAAACGTAAGAGTTGAAGACACAAATCTACCCGTAGAAGAACAATAGAATAAGAACTGACAGAAATGAACCAGAGAAAGAACACAACAGACAGAGGACGGCTAAGAACATAGAATAATGGCCCTGCATTTGTTGCTGCTCTACCTCCCAATGCATCATAACTATGATGACTCCAGAGTTTGCGTTTTGATTTCCTTGCTTTCAAAGGTCGTGAGTTCGATCTCCAGATCTGTTCCTAAGTACTGCATTTGTTTTCGAGAGACCCATAGAACTGTTGCAGGAGCTACTGAGTTCGTACTTTGTGCAATACTCTCGGCAGGTGGCGTGTTACTTCTGAGGAGAGGGACTGTTGCAGGAGCTACTGAGTTCGTACTTGTGCAATATCTCGGCAGGTGGCGTGTTACTTCTGAGGAGAAGGACTGTTGCAGGAGCTACTGAGTTCGTACTTTGTGCAATACTCTCGGCAGGTGGCGTGTTACTTCTGAGGAGAAGGACTGTTGCAGGAGCTACTGAGTTCGTACTTTGTGCAATACTCTCGGCAGGTGGCGTGTTACTTCTGAGGAGAGGGACTGTTGCAGGAGCTACTGAGTTCGTACTTTGTGCAATACTCTCGGCAGGTGGCGTGTTACTTCTGAGGAGAGGGACTGTTGCAGGAGCTACTGAGTTCGTACTTTTTGCAATACTCGGCAGGTGGCGTGTTACTTCTGAGAAAAGAAAGGGGCTGTGCAGACATAATGATGGCTGCATTTGTTGCTGCAACCCCTCCGCAGTGGCATCGTACTCATGAGTGACCAGATGTTGCGGATTTCCTTGAGTTCAGTCTGCGTTCCATCTCCAGTTGGCGTGTTACTCAGGAGAGACCTGAAATGTTGCGGAGCTACTGAGTTCGTACTTTGTGCAATACTCTCGGCAGGTGGCGTGTTACTTCTGAGGAGAGGGACTGTTGCAGGAGCTACTGAGTTCGTACTTTGTGCAATACTCTCGGCAGGTGGCGTGTTACTTCTGAGGAGAAGGACTGTTGCAGGAGATACTGAGTTCGTACTTTGTGCAATACTCTCGGCAGGTGGCGTGTTACTTCTGAGGAGAGGGACTGTTGCAGGAGCTACTGAGTTCGTACTTTGTGCAATACTCTCGGCAGGTGGCGTGTTACTTCTGAGGAGAGGGACTGTTGCAGGAGCTACTGAGTTCGTACTTTGTGCAATACTCTCGGCAGGTGGCGTGTTACTTCTGAGGAGAAGGACTGTTGCAGGAGATACTGAGTTCGTACTTTGTGCAATACTCTCGGCAGGTGGCGTGTTACTTCTGAGGAGAGGGATAGAGGATAAAACCCGATGGAATGAAGTGAATCTTTCAACTTTTAGAAACTCCCATTTTTTCTTGCTTTCAAACTCATCTCTAAGTTTCTCTTGCAAATATTCTACACTTTTCCAAAGTATTTGTTTATATAACTTGGTCATCAGGTAGCTTTCCTAATTTTAGGACGATAAAATACATTTCATTCTTTCAGACTTTGCATATATCCTTATATCCAGTGGCGGATCGTGATCATTTTTGTTGGTGGGGCCAGACACAAATTTGCGGGGAAAAAATCATGATTTTGGGTTAGGTTATATTTTAATTCATAAAGCAAATACACGTTACACATTATTTTTGGTGGGGCCCGGCCCACTTGCCCCTAATGATGATCCGCCACTGCTTATATCTGAGCAGTGGTCTGCATTGAAGCTTCTTTCCTTCAGAACGTCCACATAACAGTATATGTTAGGGTATGCGACTATTATGCACTCTTCTCATATGTCCCAGCCAACAACTATCAACAGTTTCAACTGGAAAAATGATCTTTGAACTGATAGAGCCAGATATACCTCTTCTTCTTCTTCTTTGCGTTAGGTTTTGTATGTACGTCTAAAATATGAGATGTGTTGCCTCTATGAAGCTGCATGTCAGTTGGAGTTCACAATAGCTTGCTTTATAAGCTTCGTTCATGAGACCATGCTTCGTTTCGTTGGTGTATATATGATGGACATGACTGCAGGATGTGCTCTGGAGTCTGTGTTTCTGTCTGACACGCTCACTGTGCATTCTGAGCAGGTTTTATGTGGATGTGATGGTTGATCCTGCAGTGACCTGTTCTTAGGCGAAAGATTGATGTATGCTGTTTTCTGTTTAGTCTGCTGATAGGATCTTGTGGGTGTTTGCTGTAGGTTACTTAGGTATACAACATGTATAAAGAAGACAGTTTATATATAAGATTGATTAATGTTCTTCTTCTTCTTGTTGTGTCGTCACACTTCTACCGGGTTGTTACCAGTGTCGTAGTTTTCTGTTTTTGTCTTGTGCTGTTCTGGTGGCTTGGGTGATTGTTATTTTGTTCCTTGATAGGATTCTGCTATGCCATCCAACCATTTTTTCGTGATCTTCCTCTCGTATTCTTTACTGATGTTCTGTTGTAGAAAACTCTGTATACTGTGGAGTTTGGATGCATCCTTATTAAGTGGCCAAACCCCTACATTCTTTGTTTCTCAATGTAATTCAACAGATTTTGTGCCAACTTTCTTTCTTATGCTGATGTTGGTGACTTTGTTTCTAATGAATTCAAGAATTTTGTCCAACTTTCTTCGTATGCTGATGTTGGTGACTGTCTTTTCTGGTGTTGTTAGTAACATTTCGCAGGTAGCGCATTTCACATGTAGTTATTTTGTTATGAAAGTTTAGTGTACACAATAGTTTAGTGATTTAAGTTTAGTGTACACAATAGTTTAGTGATGAAAGTTTAGTGTACATAGTAGTTTAGTGACGAAAGTTTAGTGTACACAATAGTTTAGTGATAAAAATTTAGTGTGCACAATAGTTTAGTGATGAAAGTTTAGTGTACACAATAGTTTAGTGCTGAAAGTTCAGACCAACAGTATCCAATGCGTGTAAGTTTTGGATGCACCAGTGATACTTTCTGTCAATCAATGAGATAACAGGTTACGACCAACAATAACTTAACGATAACAGGTTATGGTTAACACGCGTGATCACACGGGAACAAGTAAATGGTACAAGAAGAACACTCTACTCCTACGCAGATGGTATCTTCTTCTTCTTCTTTCAATTTCAACCCCAACGCGCCTGTGTGTTGCTGGGGCTCGCCATGGGAGCAAAGAATAGTAACACTGCGACCTACAGGGCCTATCGTAAGAAATGTCTGAGAAAGGGTCTAGGAATCTACCCTAATAAATAAAATTCTCGCAGAAATGGTACTGCTGGCTTACTTGTAGGCACATACCTGGCATTATGCGGGCAATCGCTCTTAGGCTCAGATCACATACATATCACAAAAAGTGATTTAACAAGTGTTCGATATGGAGCTTTAAAAGAAGAAGAAGAAGAACCCCAACGGAGCACAGGTCTTCACACGAATTCTTTACACGTCTTGTCTATCCTTTTAATATCAACCTCAAGTTCTCTTCTCCCGGTATAGCTGGACTTCTTTTAATATCAACCTCAAGTTCTCTTCTCCCGGTATAGCTGGACTTCTTTAATATCACCACCTCAAGTTCTCTTCACCCTGGTATAGCTGGACTTCTTTTAATATCAACTAAGTTCTCTTCACCCGGTATAGCTGACTTCTTTTAATATCAACTTCAAGTTCTCTTCACCCGGTATAGCTGGACTTCTTTTAATATCAAACTCAAGTTCTCTTCACCCGGTATAGCTGGACTTCTTTAATATCAACCTCAAGTTCTCTTCTCCCGGTATAGCTGGACTTCTTTTAATATCAACCTCAAGTTCTCTTCTCCCGGTATAGCTGGACTTCTCCTACTCCTCTTTCCTTGCGGGTTCCAAAACAGTGCCTGTCTTGCAATGCTTCCGGTCGGTGTTCTCAATGTGTGTCCTATCCATCGCCAGCGTCTATTCGTTAGATCTTTTCCCACTGGTATTTACTTAGTTATTTCTCATCGTTTCATCGTTCATCAAGTTCATTGTTTTGAATCCTCTAATATCATCTAAGTCCTTCTATTCTAAGGGAACATCTATTTACGAAGTTCTGTAGCTTTTAGTGGTTTTTTTGTTGTACTTCTATATTTCTGAGCCATACAACATCACCAATTTAACACTTGATTAAAGTATTCTCAGATTGTTCACTTCTAGTTCTCGGTTTTTTTCTATTCTGTGAGCATACATTCTTCCCCACTATTGGCTTGCTAGGCCAGTCCCAGCATCGGACGCCATGTTTAAATGTCTTCCTCACTATCGGCTTGCTAGGCAGTCACAGCATCGGACGCCATGTTTAAATGTCTTCCCCACTATCGGCTTGCTAGGCCAGTCACAGCATCGGACGCCATGTTTAAATGTTGGCGGTCGGCAGCTTTTTTCGCTATCGTGATCCGTCTAGTCCTAGTCGTCTCGCCCTTGTAAAAATCACTAGTGTACATCACAGAGTATATCCCAAATAGAAATATACATTTATATAGTTGGACTAAACTGTACGTCCTACTTGAGAACAATAACAATCTCTAAAGACAAGGTGCATAGAGAGGCTCGATCATGTGTCTCCTTTTTCGACCTGAAGCTGAAAGGCAAAACAGGATTAGAGAATAGATAGATAGATTCTCAGCTTTGTGTTTGTTTAATCTCCTTTGACTTCCATATATTACACAATACAATAAAGTTTTCCCTTGCTTATGCAGATGGCACACTGGTATTTTAATATATTATATTTCTCTTGTCCCGTTATGGCTTGGGACTAACGATCCCATCCTTTAAAAAAAATTAAAGTTAGGGAAACAACAACAAACATACAACCTATCTACGGGCATGAAGGGCTACCAGAGTCATTGACTCACATGACTGGAAGTGGTGAAAGCGAAAGGAAGCTACTTTCATGAAATGAATCATAGCTGGAACACAATACAGAGGAAGGCCATGAACAGGGAAGAATGGTGTACGTTTGTTGTTGCCCTAAACGCCAGGGGCGTAACAGGCTAAAGAGAGAGAGAGTTATACGTCAGAATCATGGTGAGAATCTGAATCATAGTTATGCCCGAGTGGTTATCGGGGCCAAAATTGGGGTGTAAAGAATAGGACCACTGTTACTTGTCATGCATGTCGCAAGAGGCGACTAAGGAGGTTGGACGCGGGGCTAGCTACCCCACACCGTAAAAAAGAATAGACGGCTTCAGAACGAAGATCGAACCTAGTAAACGCTGGCTGAAACTGAACACATCGCCGAAAGATAATCACCAGAGCTCCAAATGGTGTTGTAGATGTGACGTAAAACACATCAATGCTAAGGCAGCATGAATCAGATTTCCACATGAATATAATTTATGGGGAGATCTGGTACATCGGTGATCGCGAGAGAGAGAATCATAGTCAGAAACGGGGTCATCAGAAGCAGAGTGGGCATAACTTCATGCATCGAATACATTGAAAGACAATAAAAACAATGGTTTGGACATTTAATGAGAATGGAATACAACCAACCAACAATAACAGCATACAATAAAAAAGAGATCATGTACTAGAGCTAAGGGAAGACCAATAAAAGATTGATAGACAATATCAAGACTACACTAAATAGACAAGGATATAATATAACAAGGGCGACTCATCTGGCACTGGAGAACAAATTAAAGCTCCCACCACTGAATGGACAACCAATTCCATCAACCACCTGGGAAAAATGATAGACCGTTATACGTCACATAGGTAAAGAAGTAACAAAAGGGAAGAAATCTTTGTTCATATGTCACGGTCTATTGCGGAATACGGTGTAGTGTCCGTTTTTTTCATTGACCATTGGCACGCAATCTGTGATGTAGCCGCCTTTACGTAACAGTGCTTTCCTGGTACCTAATTGAGGCTGGGTCGACCCCCAGCCAGGCTCTAGCACAGGCCAGACAACTGGCCGGGTATTCCCTGACCTAGATAAGAAAAGGGATCTGAAAATTACAGATGTTTGATAGAACACTGCACGCTTTTTTTGCAATTCTACTCAATTCGGTGAGTCTATGGTTATTTACTGGTGAAAAATATTTATAATATTGATATTTCTTATTGTTAAACTTAACTTGTTGCATAATATAACTTCGAGTTAGCATTTTGTGTTGATTTTAAAATGAATTCGTTTATATACACCAATACTGGAATGCGAGGTCACGTGGTGTAGTTGGGGTCTGATTTCCACAATTCTTACCTGAGCCCGAAGGCCCAGTAGCTTATAGTTGGCTCTGGTCGACCTGAGCCGTTGCCGTTGGAAAAATAGTCCATGTACACTTTGGAATTGAACCCGTACAACTTCCTTAGAAGCGAGTTCCCTAACAAATACGCTCCTTCCGCTCAAGTAGTAGCATACCCCTTCAGGAACATCGCTTTCAACACAACCCACCTGAAAAACTGTCTCTAGAAAGTTCTCTCGCTTCTTCCATCGTCATAATGTTCAATGTTTCTTCCGTCGTCATAATGTTCAATGTTTCTTCCTTAGCGTCCGATAACAATACGACCATCTGGCTCAGGTAAAAATTCTAAGAAATAAGATCACAACCGTCGTGTGACCTCGCATTCCAGTATTGTTGTATAAAGACGAATTCATGTTAAAATCAACACAATATGCTAAATCAAGGTTATATTATTCAAAAAGTTAGGTTTAACAATAAGGAATATCAATATTATGAATATTTTTCATCAATAAATAACTACAGACTCACAGAATTGAGTAAAATTGCAAAAAGCTTGCAGTGTTCTATCAAACTTATACAAAAACGAGCCTCCAACTCAAAACTAGGTCAGGGTTTCCATGGTCAGTTATATGGGCCAATATTAGAGTTGGCTGTGATTTCTTCGATGGCCTGCTGCCACCTTCACCTTCGTCGTCCCCTACCTCGTACTCCAGAAACCATGCCTTCCATTACCGTTCTCTCCCAACCACTGAGACGTTTAACGTTGTCAAAATATTCAAGACATGATGTTATTAATGAGGTAATGCTCCTCGATATGCAGGTCTTGTAGGATGTCTTTGTTTTTTCTCTTCTCGGTCCAGGATGTTCTAAGAACTTTTCTGTAACATCTTATTTCGAAAGCTTCAATTGTGTGCTCTAATGTTTGTGTTATGGTCCACGATTCGGTCTCCTTTTAAAATATAGGGACATTTTTTCTTGCAAGATGGTACACAAATTGACAAGAAAATGTTACTTTAGCTAACGAATATTAAAATACACACCTAAGAATATTTGGGTCAGTAGGATAGCAGATTCGTTTCGGATGTGGCCAGGTACATATTACCCCCGTTTACGCATGAACTCAACACTAAACCCAAATTTAAAGAGAGACATTTAGACTTAAGACCGCTTTCATTCAGTGCCAGGGATGTGACAAGCTGAAAAGATTATCAACGTTTTTTAAGACGTATTTTGTTAATAATCATACGGCTTCATACATTGGTTGGATGCAATCACGTGTGTCATGTTCTAGTGAATGTATTAGCTAGAATCCGATGTTGTTATTGTTCATTAAGCAAGACCTTCATGGTCGAATGATTGTTTTATTATTAATTTGTTATGTTGGGTGTGAGGAGAAAAATGTACTGTAATTCTTGAAAGTCGGAAGTTGTGTGGAATGTAATATAGTTGTGTGGGAGTAAGTTGTGAAGTGGGAACACGGCGTTGTTGTTTATACCGATAGGTATGTGCATCGTGGTGAGAAGTCAGGCTGAGGTTTCGTTTACACGCAGGGAGAGTTGTTGGTGAGAAGTCAGGCTTGGGTTTCTTGGCTAGCACGCAGGGTAGAGTTGTTGGTGAGAAGTCAGGCTGAGGTTTCTTGGCTAGCACACATGGTAGAGTTGTTGGTGAGAAGTCAGGCTGGGGTTTCTTGGCTAGCACGCATGGTAGAGTTGTTGCAGAGCAAGGGGAGAATTCAGGACAACTACTTGCGATGAGGATGTGGCTGGAGGGTTTACTGGTGCTTTTATTGGCTTTCTGAAACTCCGTTTACGGGGCCCCGTTGTTGTTTCTGACTCTCAGTCGACGCTTGGAAAGACACAGAATGGCAGGTTGCGGTGTGAGTGGATGTCTTCTACAGAGGTTTTCAACCGCATGCGACCTACCTGGATCTACTGGCCTGATCATGGGGGTGTTTGTGGCAACGACAGAGCGGACATGCTTGCATCAAAAGCATCGATTTTTGGGTAGTTGAAGATGGATAAGGACGATGTTCTTCGGTCTTATGACGATCTACTGTTGGATGAGGACACTAACGTTGAATCCATCCAGCGATTTAATGAGTTTGAAATTACTGTTACAAGTAGAGATGAGGGTTAGGGAAAAGAGAAAAGTGTGTTTAACCATCGGGACACAGGAACCATCAGTATGCATATCCTTGACATTTTTGGGGGGAGACTGAGCACCTAAGGGTCTGGGGGGGTTGTCACTTTAGTATTCAATAAACCATTAAGTTTGCAAAGATATTACACGCCCCATTATAAACATTTCTTTTTATGATTGTCAATTTTATAAACCTCAAAATTAGATTGGGGTTCCTCGTTTGTCACGGAGCTCTTTCAATGTCTCAGTGAGCTTCCTACGTGATAGTGTTTGTGAGAAGGGGGAAAAATCGAAATCTTGCAATGTCACAGTGATCTTACTACGTGAGAGGCTTGTGAGAACGAGGAAGATCAAATCTTGCAATGTCACAGTGATCTTCCTGCATGAGAGTGTTTGTAGAAAGGGGAAAGATCCAAGTCTTGCAAGCACAAATGATTTTCCTGCATGAGAGTGTTTTTGAGGAGAAAGATTGAAGTCTTGCAATGTCACAGTGATCTTCCTGAGGTGTTTGTGAGGAGAAAGATTGAAGTCTTGCAATATCACAGTGATCTTCCTACGTGAGAGTGTTTGGAGGAGAATATCGAAGTCTACTAGGGTCTAAGGGGAATTGACTTCATTAAAGAGGCTTCCCCAATATATTCCGTCCTTCTGACAGATTGGGGCGCAACGTTCTGAAATTGTTGCACAAAGCACAAACTCCTAACCCCAGCAACATTCCTAGGGTTCTCATGAGAAAAACTGAACATGTGACCGGGCCGTTATTCGAATCCCATAACCTTCGAAAGAAAAAACACATTAACCACTTCGCCAAGTGCCTTATCCCCAAACCCTTCATTCCGTAATATTGCTACCTCCCGACGCATTCATTTTGCAATGTATATTGGCTATTCATCATCATTAAAAATACAACCCGCCAGTATATTGACTCAGACGGACGAATGGTTTAAAACAGAGTAAGAGACAAATATAAAGAATTAATACTAAAGTAAATAGATAAATATAAAGAATTAATACTAGAAGTAAAGAGATAAATATAAAGAATTAATACTAGAAGTAAAGAGATAAAATATTTAAAAATTAATACCAGAATAAAAAATAAATATAAAGAATTAATACTAGATAAAGAAAATAAAAGAAAATTTAAAACTTTTAAAAAGAATAAAATAAAAGAATTAATACTAGAAGTAAAGAGATAAATATAAAAGAATTAATACTAGAAGTAAAGAGATAAATATAAAGAATTAATACTAAGTAAAAGATAAATATAAAGAATTAATACTAGAAGTAAAGAGAAAATATAAAGAATTAATACTGAAGTAAAAGAAAATAAAGAATTAATACGAAGTAAAGAGATAAAATAAAAAATTAATACTGAAGAAAGAGATAAATATAAAGAATTAATACTAGAAGTAAAGAGATAAATATAAAGAATTAATATTAGAGGTAAAGAGATAAATATAAAGAATTAATACTAGAAGTAAAGAGATAAATATAAAGAATTAATACTAGAAGTAAAGAGATAAATATAAAGGGTTAATACTAGAAGTAAAGAGATAAATATAAAGAATTAATACTAGAAGTAAAGAGATAAATATAAAGAATTAATACTAGAAGTAAAGAGATAAATATAAAGAATTAATACTAGAAGTAAAGAGATAAATATAAAGAATTAATACTAGAGGTAAAGAGATAAATTTAAAGAATTAATACTAGGGCTCCATGCAGGAGACAGATGACGCGCAGCAGCCAAACCTGCAAGGAGCTGATGCTGACGACCCTTTTCGGCCGCAGACAACAAAGAAGAAGCACCCAGGTTGATTACACAGAAGACTCCACCCTTGTAGGATGTGGAATGTGGACACTGCTAGAGACAGGCAGATGTGCACAAGTGGTGAAGGAGATGCATCGGTACAAGCTTACGTTGCTGGGAATGTGTGAAACAAGGTGGAATGCTTTTGGGGAAACAAGACTTCAGACGGGAGAAACGCTGCTCCATTCGGGCAAAGAACATGAAGATGATCCTCGGGAAGCCGGGGTGGCCTTGATGCTGACCAAGAAGAAGCAAAAGTCTGATGGAATGGGAACCAGTGTCGGACCGCATTATTAGTGCAAGGTTCGTATCTAGGTTCCAGAAGACCTACATAATTATGTGTTATGCACCGACGAACGATGCAGAGGAGGGGGAAAAAGACCATTTCTATGCACAACTACAGGCAACTGTGGACAAAGTACCAAAGCACGACATGATGATTCTTATGGGGATTTAAATGCCAAGGTGGCAACGAAAACACTGGCAGGGAAAAAGAGATGGAGTAAATGGTCTTGAAGCATGAACGAAAATGGTGAGATATTTGCAGACTTCTGTGCCTCCAATGAGCTTATCATTGGGGGTACACTCTTTCCGCATCGAAGATGCCATAAGGCAACATGGATCTCGCCAGACCATCGGACGGAAAACCAGATCGACCAGTGGCAATTCCAACGATGGAGAGCATCATTACAAGATGTTAGAGTGAAGAGAGGAGCAGACATAGATCTGGATCACCATCTGTAACTGTAAAATTAAAATGAAACTATCGCAAAGAAGAACAACAAAGTACACGAATCAAGTTTGATGTCAAGAAACTCCAATCGCAGGCCACAAAGGAAGTCTTCCAGATTGCTCTAAAGAACCGTTTCGAGGCGCTACAGACAACAGAAGAGGAAGGTACAGTGGAGAGTAGGTGGAACACCTTAAAGAAGGCGACGGTTGGAGCCTGTGAAGAAATACTGGGGAGATCATCATCAATCAGGAAACCCTGGATCACGGACGAAACATGGCAGAGGGGGGAGAAGAGGAAGAAGCTGAAACAAGAAGTAAACCAGTCACGAACAAGACAGCAAAAACAGGCGGCAGCAACTAGATATAACGAGATGGCAAGAGAGGTAAAAAGACAGCTGAGAAACGACAAAAGAGCATTCATAAATGAGATAGCAGAAGAGGCAGAGACAGCAGCCAGCAAAGGTGACCTCAAGGTTTCATGAGACAACCAGATTGTTGAGTGGGAGGAAAAATAATCAGAGCAGGCCAGTGAGAGATAAGACTGGAAAACTTTTGACTAAAATTGATGAACAACTGGGGCGCTGGAGAGAGCATTTCCAGGAAGTGTTAAATAGACCTCCCCACTAAACCCACTAGATTTAGGGCAAGGAGACCCGCTGGACATAAACGTAGGGAAGATCACAAAACAGGAAATCGCAATGCCTGAAAACTTGGAAAAAGGGCAAGGCGGCAGGAGTTGAAATATCCCAGCTGGAAGCTCTGAGGGAGGGAGGAGAAGAGATGGTAAACCAACTCCACATATTGTTCAACTTGGTGTGGGACAGGGAAAGGAGATACCAGCAGATTGGAAGAAAGGCCTCCTCGTGAAACTGCCAAAGAATGGCAATTTGTCAAATTGAGACAAGTGGAGAGGGATCATGCTGCTCTCCATTCCCAGCAAAGTCCTCACTAGGTTATTCTGGACAGGATGAAAGACGCTAGACCAGAGGCTTAGGGACGAACAGGCGGGATTCCGGAAAGATAGATCTTGCAATGACCAGATAGCCACCTAAGAATCATAGTGGAACAAACAATGGAGTGGCAGGCTCTACGTGTGCTTTGTTGATTTTGAGAAGGCATTTGACAGCAGTAGATAGAAATCAAGTGGGGATCCTAAGAAACTATGGGGTGCTGGAGAAGACTGTCGACATCATCAGGCAGCTGCATGAGGGTTGCCTCGCCAGGTTATTCATGATGGAAGACTGTCAGAGGAGTTCCAGGTCACTACTGGTGTAAGACAGGGATGCCTGCTGTCCCCCCTCCTCTTCTTGGTGCTACTTGATTGGGTCACGCACAGCCTACGCCAGGTCTGTAAAGGCAAACAGGACACTTATGTCAAAGCTTAGAAGACCTGGATTTTGCGGACGATCTCGCTTGCTTTCGCATAGACTACAAGACATGCAGGAAAAGTGGATGCTCTGGCACAAACTGCACAACGAGTCGGCCTTAAAATCAGTCAAGAGAAGACTAAAGCAATGCGTAGCAACAACATACAGCAAGATCCAATACTGATTGAGGGAAGGGACATAGAAGATGTGGATGAATTTGTCTACCTTGGAAGTAAGATCAGCAGATCAGGAGGTATAGATGAGGACATTAAGGCTAGGATTAGGAAGGCCCGACAGGCCTTTGCGATCCTGCACATGGTGTGAAGTCCGCCTGCCATCTCCACGAAAACAAAGCTCAGGATTTTCAGCTCAATGTGAAGCGGTGTTGCTGATGGCTCGGAAACTAGGCAGTCAATAGGGCAAATACAAATAAGATCCAGACCTTGTCAACGGATGTTTGCGGCGGATTCTCAGATTGAAATGGTATGATAGAGTTACAAACACGGATCTGTGGATAGGAACAGGGCAGGAACCTATGATGACACAGGTCAAGAGGAGAAGATGGCGATGGATAGCCATACCTTGCGGAAGACACAGTCGAGTGTCACTAGACAGGTGCTCGAGTGGAACCTGCAGGGAAAACGAAAAAGAGGATGCCCTAAGCAGACTTGGAGACGAGGTCTTACTGAGGAACTGAAGAGTGCTCAATTGACCTGGGAGACCATAAAAATAACAGCCAGAGACCGAGAAGAGTGGCGAAACAACTGTTGAGGCCCTATGCTCCATGAGGAGCGGAGAGGATTAATGATAATGATGAATACTAGAAGTAAAGAGATAAATATAAAGAATTAATACTAGAAGTAAAGAGATAAATATAAAGAATTAATACTAGAAGTAAAGAGATAAATATAAAGGGTTAATACTAGAAGTAAAGAGATAAATATAAAGAATTAACACTAGAAGTAAAGAGATAAATATAAATAATTAATACTAGAAGTAAAGATATAAATATAAAGAATTAATACTAGAAGTAAAGAGATAAATATAAAGAATTAATACTAGAAGTAAAGAGATAAATATAAAGAATTAACACTAGAGGTAAAGAGATAAATATAAAGGGTTAATACTAGAAGGGAAGAGATTAATCAGATAGACAGTTTTGCTTCTGTCTGGTGAACAACTAGTGACAATTGTTATAAGAAAGAGAAGATGGAGATATGTTGGGCACACCTTGAGAAGAAATGTCTGGTCAACCACTAGTAACAATTGTTATAAGAAGGAGAAGATGAGATATGTTGGGCACACCTTGAGAAGAAATGTCTGGTCAACAACTAGTAACAACTGTTATAAGAAGGAGAAGATGGAGATATGTTGGGCACACCTTGAGAAGAAATGTCTGGTCAACCACTAGTAACATTTGTTATAAGAAGGAGAAGATGGAGATATGTTGGGCACACCTTGAGAAGAAATGTCTGGTCAACCACTAGTAACAATTGTTATAGGAAGGAGAAGATGGAGATATGTTGGGCACACCTTGAGAAGAAATGTCTGTCAACCACTAGTAACAATTGTTATAAGAAGGAGAAGATGGAGATATGTTGGGCAAATTCTTGAGAAGAAATGTCTGGTCAACCACTAGTAACAATTGTTATAAGAAGGAGAAGATGGAGATATGTTGGGCACACATTGAGAAGAAATGTCTGATCAACCACTAGTAACAATTGTTATAAGAAAGAGAAGATGGAGATATGTTGGGCACACCTTGAGAAGAAATAATCAAAGAATACCAAAGCAGACATTGAAGTGGAAGACATAAGGTACAAGAAACAGAGGACGACCAAGGGAAACCCTGAACTGAATTTTTGCTGAAAGAGGTAAGACATATCGGACTCATTTCCATGGAAGAAATTTAGCGAGTTGCCTAGGACAGAGCGGTATGGAGAAATTACTTGAGGCTCTATGTAACGTAAAATGCTACGAGAGTGAATTATTATAATAATTTTGCTTCTAATTTTGATTACTGTTATCATTATAATGTTATATTTCTTGTTATTTTATGTTCATTTCTAGTCACAACAAAATGAATGAATAGGAAGCAGGACTCAAGAATGGTTCCATAGTGACAACATGTTATCGTAATATCTGGGCCTATAGATATCACTAGTGGCTTGATATGGCCTCTGAAGTATCCTATTGCTACTGCATTTATCTTAAGGGGAATAATCCTGTCTCTTCAGAGAAGATAAACAAGAAATCATGTGAGAATATGAAACACATTTTCTGCCTGGTTGGCTGTTTTAATCTTTTGATTTGGTTATTCTTCTTGCGTGTTAACTGGTCAGGACATGGGTTCTACTGTAGTATTGAGAAAATGCTAGCAAATGCATGAAGATTGAATGTAATTTCAAATGTGAAATTCGTTTTGTTGTATGGCGCAGAAACATGGATATTAATAATAATAATAATAACTTTGCAAGAATTGGCAAAACAACATCAGCTTTTAAAAGTCTAAATAAAATATGGAACTGCGTTAAATAGTAAAAAAAGGTAAAGAACCTTTCATACCTCGTGGTATATAGGTCAATACAGTGTTAGGTCTGTATTTTCATTGACCGTCGGCACACGATGGGTGATGTGATCAGCATCACGCCGGTCGCCTTTACTTTCCCAGAGCATATCTGGTACCCAGTTGAGGCTGGGTCGACCTGAGAGCCGTCGCGGTCGGGAAAAGTCCACGCGCGCACTGCGGAGTTGAACCCAGACCACCAGCCTTGAGAAGCGAGTTCACTAACAGCTCAAGTTATATAGTATTAAAACTAAATTACGAATCATCAATTCAAATGTATTAATCCTAACATATGCCAGTGAGAGTTGGAAAATGACTAAAGATATAGAAAGCAAGTTGAATGCATTTAAAAATAGATGTCTGAGAAAAATAATGAATATACAATGGAACGAATTCAGGAAAGTGATGAAATCAGAGAAATGTCTGGTCAACCACTAGTGACAACTGTTATAGTAAAGAGAAGATGGAGATATGTCGGGCACCTCCTTGAGAAGAAATGACCAAAGAATATCAAAGCAGGATTGAAGTGGGTGTAGAGGGTTCAAGAAAGAGAGGAAGAGCTTAAGGAGACCATGAAAGGAACTTTGCTGAAAGGCAAGAAATATCGGTCTCATTTCCATGGAAGAGATTGAGCGAGTTGACCAGAATAGAGCGGTATGGAGAAATTACTTGTAGGCTCTATGTAACGTATAACATACGAGAGTAATTATTATTAAGCAAAGACCCGCTTTATTCAACCTAAGAACGAGCCTTTCATTAGTTATATCAGAACGAGTATGCCAACAAATGTGAAACGTAAGAATGAACTCTTTTCGGAGAATTCAAGTAGTTGATTTATATTTTATCAGCAATTGTTTTTTTTTTTTTTTTTAAACCCTGATGGCATTTTATTTGCATCATACAATGTTTGTTGGGAATTATGTGAACGGTTTAGCGTAGGGTAACGTTTGCCTATCGACTCTCGTAGGAGGGTTGTGGGTTTAATCTCATAGTCGACGTTCAACATATGATGATAGGAATTGGCCTTCCTATCTCCTGAACACATTTTATTTTGCAACGTATTCTGAATTAGGTGGAACGGTTTAACTTAATGACTAGGAGTTTGCATATCAACTGGGACATACGAATGGTGTGCGTTCAATACCACACGCGATGCTCCACATGTGATGAAAGGAATTGACTCTCCTACCTCCTGCAGTCTAAGGTCTAAAGATGGAAGTGACAAAGCTTCATACCCAAGCTCTTAAGGACATTCTATATTAATAAAATATTCATGCCGAACAAAAGACTTCGTTGCACCGGGTTTACCTATAGCTCGGCCCTCTCACACACCTACACGCCACCGCACAAAGAACGAACCCATAGCACCGGCAACAATCATAGGGGCCTCTGAAAAAATGCATCCGTGAACAGAAAAGGGGGCCGGGTTCGAACCCTCGACTTCGGAATGCAAGAAAAAGGGAAACTACTTAACACAGTACATTCTATATATACTGTAACTACTTAACCACAGATACATTCTATATAATACAGTAACTACTTAACCACAGATACATTCTATATATAATGTAACTACTTAACCACAGATACATTCTATATATATACTGTAACTACTTAACCACAGATACATTCTTAATATACAGTAACCACTTTAAACCCCAGATACATTCTATTATATACTGTAACTACTTAACCACAGATACATTCTATATATATACTGTAACTACTTAACCACAGATACATTCTATATATACTGAACATTAACCATGAACATTCTAATTTTATACTGTAACTATTTTAAACCCCAGATACATTCTATATATATAACTGTAATACTTAACCAAGATACATTCTATATATATACTGTAACTACTTAACCACAGTACATTCTATATATATACTGTAACACTTAACCACAGATACATTCCTATATATATACTCAACTACTTAATCACAGATACATTCTAAAAATACTGTAACTACTTAACCACAGATACATTCTTTTATATATACTGAACTACTTAACCACAGATACATTCTATATATATACTGTAACTACTTAACCCCAGATACATTCTATATATATACTGTAACTACTTAACCACAGATACATTCTTTTATATACTGTAATTTCTTAACCACAGATAATTCTTATATATACTGTAACTACTTAACCACAGATACATTCTTTTATATATACTGTAACTACTTAACCACAGATACATTCTATATATACTGTAACTACTTAACCACAGATACTTCTATATATACTGTAACCATTAGCCACAGATACATTCTATATAAAACTGTAACTACTTAACCACAGATACATTCTATATATACTGCAACTACTAAAAACCCCAGATACATTCTATATATATACAGTAACTACTTAACCACAGATACATTCTATATATATACTGTAAATTTCTTTAACCACAGATACATTCTATATATATACTGTAATTACTTAACCACAGATACATTCTATATATATACTGTAACTACTTAACCACAGATACATTCTATATATACTGTAACTACTTAACCACAGATACATTTTATATATACTGTAACTACTTAACCACAGATACATTCTATATATATACTGTAACTACTTAACCACAGATACATTCTATATATATACAGTAACTACTTAACCACATATACATTCTATATATACTGTAACTACTTAACCACAGATACATTCTATATATATATACAGTAACTACTTAAAAGATACATTCTATATATATACTGTAACTACTTAACACAGATACATTCTATATATATACTGAACTACTTAACCACAGATACATTCTATATATATACTGTAACTACTTAACCCCAGATACATTCTATATATATACTGTAAATTACTTAACCACAGATACATTCTATATATATACTGTAACTACTTAGCCACAGATACATTCTATATATATATATACAGTAACTACTTAACCACAGATACATTCTTTTATATACTGTAACCCCGAACCACAGATACATTCTATATATATACAGTAACACTTTAGCCACAGATACATTCTATATATATACTGTAACTACTTAGCCACAGATACATTCTATATATATACAGTAACTACTTAACCACAGATACATTCTATATATATACTGTAACTACTTAGCCACAGATACATTCTATATATATATACAGTAACTACTTTTGCCACAGATACATTCTATATATATACAGTAACTACTTAACCACAGATACATTCTATATATATACAGTAACTACTTTAAACACAGATAAATTTTATATAATTTCAGTAACACTTAACCACAGATACATTCTTTTATATATACTGCAACTACTTAGCCACAGATACATTCATATTATATACAGTAACTACTTAACTACAGATAATTCTATATATATACAGTAAACTACTTAGCCACAGAACATTCTATATATATATACAGTAACTACTTTAACCACAGATACATCTTATATATATACAGTAACTACTTAACCACGATACATTCTATATATATACTTAACAGTAACCACAGATACATTCTATATATATATACTGTAACTACTTAGCCACAGATACATTCTATATATATACTGTAACTACTTAGCCACAGATACATTCTATATATACAGTAACTACTTAACCACAGATACATTCTATATATATACAGTAACTACTTAACCACATATACATTCTATATATATACAGTAACTACTTAACCACAGATACATTCTATATATATATACTGTAACACTTAACAGATACATCTCAATATACAAAACTACTAACCACAGATACATTTTTATATATACAGAACTACTTAACCACAGATACATTCTATAGATATATACTGTAACAGAACCACAGATACATTCTAGTATATATACGAACTACTTAGCCACATATACATTCTATATATATACTGTAACTACTTAACCACAGATACATTCTATATATATACTGTAACTACTTAACCACAGATACATTCATATATATACTGTAAAATACTTAACCACAGATACATTCTATATATACTGTAACTACATAACCACAGATACATTCTATATATATACTGTAACTACTTAACCACAGATACATTCTATATATATAAAACTGTAACTACTAACCACAGATACATTCTATAATATACAGTAACTACTTAACCAAATATAATTTAAATACTGTAACTACTTAACCACAGATACATGCATATATATACAGTAACTACTTAGCCACAGATACATTCTATATATATACTGTAACTACTTAACCACAGATACATTCTATATATATACTGTAACTACTTAACCACAGATACATTCTATATATATACTGTAACTACTAAACCACAGATACATTCTATATATATACTGTAACTACTTAACCCCAGATACATTCTATATATATACTGTAACTATTTTGCCACAGATACATTCAATATATATACAGTAACACTTAACCAAGATACATTCTATATATATACAGAACTACTTAGCCACAGATACATTCTATATATATACTGAACTACTTAGCCAGATACATTCTATATATATACAGTAAACACTTAACCACAGATTAAATTCTATATATATACTGTAACTACTAGCCACAGATACATTCTATATATATACAGTAACTATTTTGCCACAGGGTACATTCTATATATATACAGTAATACTTTAAACCCCAGATACATTCTATATATACAGTAACTACTTAATCACAGATACATTCTATATATATACAGTAACTACTTAACCAAGATACATTTCTATATATATACTCAACTACTTACACAGATACATTCTATATATATAAGTAATATTAACTAAGATACATTCATATATATAAGTAACTACTTAGCCACAGATACATTCTATATATATATACAGTAACTACTTAACCACAGATACATTCTATATATATACAGTAACTACTTAACCACAGATACATTCTATATATATATACGTAAAAAGTAACACAGATACATTCTATATATATAACTGTAAACTACTTAGCCACAGATACATTCTATATATATACTGTAACTACTTAATACAGATACATTCTATATATATACAGTAATACTTAACCACAGATACATTCTATATATATACAGTAACTACTTAACCACAGATACATTCTATATATATATACTGTAACTACGTAACCACAGATACATTCTATATATATACTGTAACTACTTAAAGCACATACATTCATATATATATATACTGTAACTACGTAACCACAGATACATTCTATATATACTGTAACTACTTAACCACAGATACATTCTATATATACTGTAACTACTTAACCACAGATACATTCTATATATATTGTAACTACATAACATAGATACATTCATATATATACTGTAACTACCTAACCACAGATACATTCTATATATATTTCTAACAGTAACAACAGATACATTCTATATATATACTGTAACCACTTAGCCACAGATACATTCTATATATATACAGTAACTACTTAACCACAGATACATTCTATATATATACTGTAACACTTAGCCACAGATACATTCTATATATATATACTGAACTACGTAACCACAGATACATCTTTTATATAATGAACTACTTAACCACAGATACATTCTATATATATACTGTAACTACATAACCACAGATACATTCTATATATATTGTAACTACATAACCACAGATACATTCTATATATATACTGTAACTACTTAACCACAGATGCATTCTATATATACTGTAACTACTTTAACCACAAAAAACATTCTATATATACTGTAACTACTTAACCACAGATACATTCTATATATATATACTGTAACTATTTTGCCACAGATACATTCTATATATATACTGTAACTACTTAACCACAGATACATTCTATATATATACAGTAAATTAACCAAAAGATACAAATATATACAGAACTACTTAACCACAGATACATTCTATATATATACTGTAAACTACTTAACCACAGATACAAATTTTATATATATATTGTAACTACTTAGCCACAGATCATTCTATATATATATACTGTAACTACTAACCACAGATACATTTAAAATATACAGAACTACTTAACCACAGATACATTCTATATATACTGTAACTACTTAGCCACAGATACATTCTATATATACTGTAACTATTAACCAATACATTCTATATATACTGAACTACTTTAAACCCCGATACATTCTATATATACTGTAACTACGTAACCACAGATACATTCTATATATATACTGTAACTACTTAGCCATAGATACATTCTATATATACTGTAACTAGTTAGCCACAGATACATTCATATATAACTGTAACTACTTAACCACAGATAATTCATATATACTGTAACTACTTACCACAGATACATTCTATATATACTGAACTACTTAACCACAGATAATTCTACATATATGTAACTTTCTTAGCCACAGATACATTCTATATATATACAGTAACTACTCTAGCCACATATACATTCATATATATATACTGTAACTACTTAGACACAGATACATTTTATATATATATACTGTAACTACTTAGCCAAAGATACATTCTATACATACTGTAACTACTTAACCACATATACATTCTATAATACTGAACTACTTAACCACAGATACATTCTATATATACTGCAACTACGTAACCACAGATACATTCTATATATATACTGTAACTACTTAGCCACAGATACATTCTATATATATACTGTAACTACTTAACCACAGATACATTCTATATATACACTGAATTTAGCCAAGATACATTCTATATATATACTGTAACTACTTAAAACCACAGATACATTCTATAAAATACTGTAACTACTTAGCCAAGATACATTCTATATAATACTGTAACTACATAACCACATACATTCTATATATACAGTAACTACTTAACCACAGATACATTCTATATATATATACTGTAACTACTTAGCCACAGATACATTCTATATATATATACTGTAACTAGTAACCAAGATACATTCTTTTATATACTGTAACTATTAACCACAGATACATTCATATATATACTGTAACTACATAACCAAGATACATTCTATATATATTGTAAATAAAACCACAGATACATTCTATATATATACTGTAACATTTTAAACCCCAGATGCATTCTTTTATATACTGTAACTACTTAACACAAATACATTCTATATATACTGTAACTACTTAACCACAGATACATTCTATATATATATACTGTAACTACTTAGCCACAGATACATTCTATATATATACTGTAACTACTTAACCACAGATACATTCTATATAATACAGTAACTACTTTAAACCCCAGATACATTCTATATATATAGAACCACTTAACCACAGATACATTCTATATATATACTGTAAAATACTTAACCACAGATCATTCTTATATATATTGAATTACTTAGCCACAGATACATTCTTTTATATATATACTGTAACTACTTAACCACAGATACATTCTATATATATACAGTAACTACTTAACCACAGATACATTCTATATATATACTGTAACTATTTTAACCTCAGATACATTCTATATATATATACTGTAATACTTAACCACAGATATTCTATATATATACAGTAACTACTTAACCACAGATACATTCTATATATACGTAAACTTAGCCACAGATACATTCTATATATACTGTAACTACTTAGCCACAGATACATTCTATATATACTGAACTACTTTAACCACATATACATTCTATATATACTGTAACTACTTAACCACAGATACATTCTATATATATTAAAATATTAAACCCCAGATACATTCTATATATATACTGTAACTATTTAGCCACAGATACATTCTATATATACTGAACTATTAGCACAGATACATTTCTATATATATACTGTAACTACTTAACCACAGATACATTCTATATATATAATGTAATATTTAACCACAGATACATTCTATATATACTGTAACTACTTGAGCCACAGATACATTCTATATATACTGTAACTACTTAACCACAGATACATTCTACATATACTGTAACTACTTAGCCACAGATACATTCTATATATATATACAGTAATCCTAGCCACATAACATTCTATATATATATACTGTAACTACTTAGACACAGATACATTCTATATATATATACTGTAACTACTTAGCCAAAGATACATTCTATACATACTGTAACTACTTAACCACATATACATTCTATATATACTGTAACTACTTAACCACAGATACATACTTTTATATACTGTAACTAGTAACCACAGATACATTCATATATATACTGTAACTATTAGCCACAGATACATTCTATATATATACTGTAACTACTTAACCACAGATAATTTTATATGATACACTGTAACTACTTAGCCACAGATACATTCTTTTATATATACTGTAACTACTTTTAAACCCCAGATACATTCTATATATATACTGTAACTACTTAGCCACAGATACATTCTATATATATACTGTAACTACATAACCACATATACATTCTATATATGCTGTAAATTACTTGCACAGATACATTCTATATATAAATGAATCTTAACCACAGATACATTCTTATATATACTGTAACTACTTAACCACAAATACATTCTATATATACTGTAATTCATAATCACAGATACATTCATATATACTGTAACTACTTAACCACAGATACATTCTATATATACTGTAACTACTTAACCACAGATACATTCTATATATATATACTGTAACTACTTAGCCACAGATACATTCTATATATATACTGTAACTACTTAACCACAGATACATTCTATATATACAGTAACTACTTAACCACAGATACATTCTATATATATACAGTAACTACTTTTGCCACAGATACATTCTATATATATACTGAACCACTTAACCACAGAACATTCTATATATATACAGTAACTACTTAACCACAGATACATTCTATATATATACAGTAACTACTTAACCACAGATACATTCTATATATATACTGTAACTACTTAACCACAGATACATTCTATATATATATTGTAACTACTTAGCCACAGATACATTCTATATATATATACTGTAACTACTTAACCACAGATACATTCTATATATATACAGTAACTACTTAACCACAGATACATTCTATATATACTGTAACTACTTAGCCACAGATACATTCTATATATACTGTAAAATACTTAGCCACAGATACATTCTATATATACTGTAATTCTTTAAACATATACATTCTATATATACTTAACATGTAACACAGATACATTCTAAAATATATACTGAACTACTTAGCCACAAAATACATTCTATTATACTGTAACTAGTAGCCAAGATAATTCTATATATATAACTGTAACTACTTAACCAAGATACATTCTATATATACTGTAACTTAGACAGATACATTCTATATACTGTAACTACTTTAACCACAGATACATTCTACATATACTGTAACTACTTAGCCACAGATACATTCTATATATATATACAGTAATATTAGCCCCAAAATACATTCTATATATATATACTGTAAAATACTTTGAACAGATACATCTATATATATATACTGTAACTACTTAATAAAGATACATTCTATACATACTGTAACTACTTAACTATATCATTCTATATAACGAACTACTTAACCACAGATACATTCATATATACTGTAACTACGTAACCACAGATAATTATATATAACTGTAACTACTTAGCACAGATACATCTATATATATATCTGTAACTACTTAACCAAGATACATTCTATATATACACTGTAATTCTTACAGATACACTTTATATAACTGTAACTACTTAACCACAGATACATTCTATAATAAACCAACACTTTGCACAGATACATTCTTATATATACTAACTACATAACCACAATACATCCCTATATATACAGTAACTACTTAACCACAGATACATTCTATATATATACTGTAACTACTTAAGCCAGATACATTCTATATATATATACTGTAACTTAACCCCAGATACATTCTATATATACTGTAACTACTTAACCACAGATACATTCTATATATATACTGTAACTACATAACCACAGATACATTCTATATATATTGTAACTACATAACCACAGATACATTCTATATATATACTGTAACTACTTAACCACAGATGCATTCTATATATACTGTAACTACTTAACCACAAATACATTCTATATATACTGTAACTACTTAACCACAGATACATTCTATATATATATACTGTAACTACTTAGCCACAGATACATTATATATATACTGTAACTACTTAACCACAGATACATTCTATATATATAATGTAACTACTTAACCACAGATACATTCTATATATATACAGTAACTACTTAACCACAGATACATTCTATATATATACTGTAACTACTTAACCACAGATACATTCTATATATATATTGTAACTACTTAGCCACAGATACATTCTATATATATATACTGTAACTACTTAACCACAGATACATTCTATATATATACAGTAACTACTTAACCACAGATACATTCTATATATACTGTAACTACTTAGCCACAGATACATTCTATATATACTGTAACTACTTAACCACAGATACATTCTATATATATATACTGTAACTACTTAACCACAGATACATTCTTATATATACTGTAACTACTTAGCCACAGATACATTCCCATATATATACTGTAACTACTAACCACAGATACATTCTATATATATACTGTAACTACTTAACCACAGATACATTCATATATATACTGTAAAATACTAACCAAGATAACTTATATCACACTGTAACTACTTTTGACAGATACATTTATATATATATACTGTAACTACTTTAACCACAGATACATTCTTATATATACTGAACTACTTTTAAACCCCAGATACATCTATATATATACTGTAACTACTTAGCCACAGATACATTCTATATATATACTGTAACTACTTAGCCACAGATACATTCTATATATACTGTAACTACTTAACCACATATACATTCTATATATATACTGTAACTACTTAACCACAGATACATTCTATATATATGCTGTAACTACTTAGCCACAGATACATTCTATATATAAATGTAACGACTTAACCACAGATACATTCTATATATATATACTGTAACTACTTAACCACAGATACCCTTCTATATATACTGAACTACTTTAACCACAGAACATTCTATATATATACTGTAACTACTTAACCACAGATACATTCATATATACTGAATATTAACCAAGATACATTCTATATATATACTGTAACTACTTAACACAGATACATTCTATATATATATACTGTAACTACTTAGCCACAGATACATTCTATATATACTGTAACACTTAACCAGATACATTCTATATATATATACTGTAACTACTTAACCACAGATACATTCTATATATACTGTAACTACTTAACCTCAGATACATTCTATATATATATATACTGTAACTACTTAACCACAGATACATTCTATATAATACTGTAACTACTTAACCCCAGATACATTCTATATATATACTGTAACTACTTAACCACAGATACATTCTAAAATATACACTGTAACTACTTAGCCACAGATACATTCTATATATATATATACTGTAACTACTTAAACCAAGATACATTCTATATATATACTGTAACTACAACCACAGATACATTCTATATATACTGTAACTACTTAGCCACAGATACATTCTATATATATACTGAACTATAGCCAAGATACATTCTATATATATACTGTAACTACTTTGCCAAGATACATTCAAAATATACTGTAACTGCTTAGCCAGATACATTCTATATATAAATGTAACTACTTTAACCACAGATACATTCTATATATATATTGTAACTACTTAACCACAGATAATTTATATATATGCTGTCACTACTTAGACAGATACATTCTTTTATATAATTGAACACTTAACACAGATATACTTATATATATACTGTAACTACTAACCACAGATACATTCATAATACTGTAACTACTTAACCACAGATACATTCTATATATATACTGTAACTACTTAAACACAGATACATTCTATATAACTAACTACTTAACCAAGATAAAATTCTATATATATACTGTAACTACTAACCACAGATACATTCTATATATATATACTGTAACTCTTTAGCCACAGATACATTCTATATATACTGTAACTACTTAACCACAGCTACATTCTATATATATATACTGTAACTACTTAACCACAGATACATTCTATATATATACTGAACTACTTAACCTCAGATACATTCTATATATATATACTGTAATCTTAACCACAGATACATTTCTATATATATACTGTAACTACTTAACCACAGATACATTCTATATATATATACTGTAACTACTTTTGCCACAGATACATTCTATATATACTGTAACTACTTAACCACAGATACATTCTATATATATATATATACTGTAACTATTAACCACAGATACATTCTATATATATACTGTAACTACTTAACTCGATACATTCTATATATATATATGAACTACTTAACCAAAAACATTCTATATAATACTGTAATCTTAACCACAGATACATTTTTTATACATATTGTAACTTTAACCACAGATACATTCTATATATACTGTAACTACTTAGCACAGGGTACATTTTTATATATACTGTAACCGCTTAGCCACAGATACATTCTATATATACTGTAACTACTTAACCACAGATACATTCTATATATGATACTGAATCACTTAACCACAGATCATTCTATATATATGCGTCACTACTAGCCAGATCATTTTATATATACTGTAACGACTTAACCACAGATACATTTCCCTTATATATATATACTGTAACTACTTAACCACAGATAATTCTATATATACTGTAACTACTTAACCCAAGATACATCTATATATATATATTTTAACTACTTTAACCACAGATACATTCTATATATACTGTAACTACTTAACCACAGATACATTCTATATATAACTGAACTACTTAACCACAGATAAAATTCTATATATATATACTGTAACTACTTAGCCACAGATACATTCTATATATACTGTAACTACTTAACCACAGCACATCTCTATATATATATACTGTAACTATTTAACCACAGATACATTCTATATATATACTGAACTACTTAACCCCCAGATACATTCTATTTTATATACTGGGAACTATTAACCACAGATACATTCTATATATATACTGTAAACACTTAACCACAGATACATTCTATATATATATACTGTAACTACTTAGCCACAGATACATTCTATATATACTGTAACTACTTAACCACAGATACATTCTATATATATATACTGTAACTACTTAACCACAGATACATTCTATATATATACTGTAACTACTTAACCTCAGATACATTCTATATATATATACTGTAACTACTTAACCACAGATACATTCTATATATATACTGTAACTACTTAACCACAGATACATTCTATTATATATACTGTAACACTTAGCCACAGATACATTTTTATATATAATGAAACCCACTTAACCACAGATACTTTTCTATATATATATACTGTAACTACTTAACACAGATACATTCTATATATATACTGAAACCCATTCAACCTCAGATACATTCTATATATATATACTGTAACATTAACCCACAGATACATTCTATATATATACTGAAACTACTTAACCACAGATACATTCTTTATACATATTGAACTACTTAACCACAGATACATTCTATATATACTGAACTACTTAACCACAGATACATTCTATATAACTGAATCAGTCGTAAACTGACTTTTAGTCATCGAACAAAAAATTCAGAGAAACAACATATTGTCTCAGAGTGGCAAAAAGGGTTAATTATAATTATCCAACTCGGTGTTACAATTTTTTTTTTTTTTTTTCTTTTTTTTAAACGATCTAATGTTACTAGTGATGTTGATCTGATGTTATAGTGATGCTGATCTGATGTTACTAGTGATGCTGATCTGATGTTACTAGTGATGTTGATCTGATGTTACTAGTGATGCTGATCTGATGTTACTAGTGACGTTGATGTTACTAGTGATGCTAATGTTACTAGTGATGTTGATGTTACTAGTGATGCTGATCTGATGTTACTAGTGACGTTGATGTTACTAGTGATGCTAATGTTACTAGTGATGTTGATGTTACTAGTGATGCTGATGGTACTAGTGATTCTAATGTTACTAGTGATGCTAATGTTACTAGTGATGCTAATGTTACTAGTGATGTTGATGTTACCAGTGATGCTAATGTTACTAGTGATGTTAATGTTACTAGTGATGCTAATGTTACTAGTGATGTTAATGTTACTAGTGATGCTAATGTTACTAGTGATGGTAATGTTACTAGTGATGTTGATGTTACTAGTGATCCCAATGTTTCTAGTGATGCTGATGTTATCGTGATGATGATCTGATGTTATTTAGTGATGATGATCTAATGTTACTAGTGATATTGATGTTACTAGTGATGATAATGTTACTAGTGATGTTGATGTTACTAGTGATCCCAAGTTAATAGTAATGCTAATGTTAATAGTAATGCTGACGGCAAGGTTGGTTGTTAAGTGGGATACTCATAATCTTTCATTGAAAACTTCAACACTGCCTTGATATTCCTTCAACCCTATACAGTGCATGTCTACCGTCGTTGCTAACTCCCTAATCTTGGGAGAACACAACTCATTTGTATGTTCATCTTTTGTGCTGAGCCGCAACTGAATACAAACTGCAATTAATAAATTTGATGGGAGGCTTAAACGGTTGAATAGACAACAGGGTAAAATGGGTTGAAGGGAGGAGTCACAACACAACTGACATTATCTGCAAATGAAAACTGTTTTTAAAGAAATATGAAATCACGTTTTGAAATGCTAACAAAAGTGAATTCCTAAATTTTGACACTTTTCTCCTAGTGCAAACGTTTTCAAGAGCTTTGAAAATTGATAAGTCCAAGATAAATGGCAGGCCTATGCTCGTGTCAAAGAATAACAGAAGGAAATACTATGATGGTATTATGGCTTCCGAGCATTCCTTAGGAGCTATTGTGTCGAATTTGCGTGGCTTCCTAAGGGCACGTATAGTTTAACCTCGTATATATGTAGTCCTTCCAAAACAGAGTTATTTTTACATATAAGCAACATATCCAATTTAATTCCACAAGCTCAAACAGCAATGTGTGTTTCTGGGCTGTAATTAGTCTCAAAATAGGGTTTGAGTGGAGCTTGCTTTTCTGTGTGTTTGTTTGTATCGTTGTGGTCTCCGTAGTGGGGGTGTAATGTGCTCTGCTGTCGCTCATGTGCCCGGTTTGTTCCTCGTTTAGCGAAGATCAATGTTTTTCCAGAGATTTTGGTCTCAGTGAGGTGAGATCTAGTTCCAGTCCTGTGAGACAGACGTTAAAAAAGTAGTGTTTAAGCTAAGAACATTAAAGAACCTTTTCTTGCTTACTTATTCCTCTCCGCTCTTGTGGAGCATAGGACATCAAGTTGTTTACCACTTTTCTCCATCTCTAGCTGTTTTCTTTTTATTTTTTTTTTCCGATCCAGAAGCACATAAACTTTTAGCTCTTCGGCTCGGTGCCATGGACATCGTAACCCTTCGATTCGGTGCTAAGAACACTGTAAACGGAGAACCGGCTTTTCTATCAGCCCGCGGAATTGAACCGCACTCACAGGGGGCTAGCTTTGTTTATTAAAGAACATTGGGCAGATACAAATGAAAAGGAGTAAACTGGAACGCCGCTGCCCAAACAAATTCTTAAGCAGATTTTAAAATAAAACTTCGTGCAAATTTTAACTATCACAAAACTATCTCCGGGAACCCTTGCCGGTGCAAAAGTTCTGCACTGCCGTAGAGAGGTTCCTGTGTAAGAAATATAACTATAACATAAAAATATATCAGCGGCAGAGCACGAACTCCATACCACCGGCCAGAATATCTGATGTAAACTTAAAGATAATACAATTTTGAAAAAATTCCCTTTATTTAATTGTAATTGAGAGGAAGCAAAGAAGACTGATAACTAAGTGGATCACTAAAATGTTGCAGACATTCATCAATAAATGCCTGCGCTGGATACTCCATCTGCGATGGAATTACAGGAACTCGTACTTTGGCTCATTCAACGACCTTCCACTCTACTCGTCCTTACGGCCTGGTGCATCCGTTTTCTGCAAGCATTTGTTTCGGGTTAACATTTCCTAGCGGACATGTGCTTCCGATTTCAGCCAAACCTCTTTAGTCGACTCTTACGACATGCGTGTCAGATAACATTGGTTCTATTCTTTACACCCCAAATTTGGGCCCGGTAACCACTCGGAATATTCTCAGGATATAAAATTTCACAAAGAATTTGAAAACAATTTAAATGTACAATTCTTAGGATATACGGTATCGAGATACTAAAAGAACTTGTCCTGCAGTGGCACTAATGACGGACATGTCAGTCTGCTCTTCTTCAGGCTTCACTCCTAGAGAAACATAGGTCCGCAACCAAGACCTTTCAAGTCATCCTATCCAAGGCAATATTTTCCAGATCTCTCCACTCTCTCCCACAATTCTTGCATTCCGTTCTCCCACTTCCATGTGTTCTTGGGTCTTCCCTACACTCTATTACCCTGGGGGTTCTATCAGAGGACCTATCTGGTGACGCTGTCTAGAGATCTCCTCAGTGTGTGTCCTATCCATCGCCACTTTCTGTCCTTTATCTCTTGTTCCACCTGCTGTTGTCCCGCTCTATCTCACAGTGACCTGTTTGTGGTCCTGTAATGAGATCGCAGATGGAGTATCCTGCGCAGGTATCTATTGATGAATGTCTGCAACTTTTTGGTGTTGCCCTTAGTTATCAGCCTTGTCTGTTTCCTTATAATCTGAACATCTCGTTCCCCAAAAAATGATGATGATGATTCATTGTAGGACCGGATGCGAAAAGGTCACACTTGAAAGAGTCTCCAAGTGACAAATCTCTTATCCCATTTATAATTTATTATTGCATCAGACACGCACACCAAGAAATAAAAGATGTTAAACAGTAAGTTAGTTGAACGTTCCAAAAGAATCAAATCTAAATCAGATACCGCTGCGCGCTACAATGTTAAGGATATAAAGTTACAGATGGATAGACACAATCGCAGAAATCTGAGCGTGCGAAACATGTGCGAGTCGCATCCAGCGAGACACGTGGCTCAGGGACGAACATCACAGCTCTCCCACAGAGCATTGTGACAAAAGCGGAACTAAATATCAAAATAATAATAAACAAGGATTAGAGGAAAGAATGCAGATATCATCATTATCATCAGGTGCCGTGCCGGCTGGTGAATGCGATCATGCATCTCCACAAATCTATGTTTCTGGTGTTTGCTATCACCTTAGAGGTTGACGCTCTTCCGTGCCATGAAGTCAGACTGTCCAAAATTTTCTCTTCCTCCTCTGCTTTTATTTCCCTCGATTTTACCTGTTGTCACAATGTGTTCTAAGACTTTCCTTTCTCATTACATGTCCAAAAATTGATGACTTTCTCTTTCTTATACTGATAATAAACGTTCTCTGTGTCTTGACCTCATTCAACACCTCCACATTCTGTATCAGAGATAAGCAATGGAAATAAACCCCTTTCACACAATTTACATCAGATAAATAACGAATATCAGATAGCAGGATATGATCCTAGACGCTGAGGTCATAAAATATCTGCTCGACCCAACATCTTTACAATCGTGATGCAGTCCCAGACACGAAGGGCAGGACACGTGGCTGGATTGCCGGATTGCAGAATATCAAAAAGACTTATATTGTGAGCTGTGTAGCGTTAAACGCTCCCAGGGCGGTTAAAAAAGAGACACTCATGAACTCGATGAAAACCTTTGGCATAGATGTCAACTGGGAAAATGCTGCTCAAGACAGATCAGCCTTGGCTCACACTTCTTCAACACGGTTCTTCTGCCTTCAAGACAGGTAGATGTCACAGATACGTGGTTTACACCACAGATTCCTAGATGCCACAGATACGTGGTTTACAGAAGAATGATGAGAATCCCATGGACTGCTAAAAAGACTATTGTGGAGATGTTGAAAGAGGCGTCTGGCCGATGGAATAGAGCGCGGCTGTCGAGCGGGAGACTCGTGTTCATTCAACGGTAAGGTCAAGGATTTTTTCCTGTTGTGGGCATGAATGAAAAGTCCTAACCTGAACAACTTTGCGGCGACTGCACTAGCCATGCAGCCATTAAATTCTTCAGCTTCTCGTCCTACCTGTCCTACACCGCCCTAACATGTGGTATTACAAGCAGTAACGACAGAGTTAACAGAACATCGGGAAAGAAGGCAAGAGGAAGACCACGGAAAAGATGGTTAGATGGCGTAGCAGAATCCTGTGAAAGAGCAAAGATAACAATCACACAAGCCACCAGAACAGCGCAAGACAAAAACAGAAAACCACTACACTGGGCAACAACCCCGTAGCAGTGTGACGACAAAAGAAGAAGAAGAATGACAGAGTTTTTTTTTTTTTTTTGGTTGAATGAGGCCAAACAGATAGATAAAGATTACATAAGATAAACAACACATAGATAAAGATTACATAGATAAACAACACATAGATAAAGATTACTATCAATATAAGAAAGAGACAGTCTTCATTTTTCGTGATGATGTGATGAGAAAGGAAGGTTTAGAACACAATGTGACTGACAACTGGTCAAATTGAAAGGAAACGAGACAGAGAAGAGAAATAGAGAACAGTTTAGACAGCCTGACTTCATGGCACGGAACAGCGGTAACGTCTGAGATGATAGTATATATTAGGGACAGAGATTTGTAGAGATCCATGATCGCCTACGCTAGCCGACACGATACCTGGTGAAGATGATGTGAAATATGAACAATAACAAAATCAAAACACTAACATTTTAGATGGTAAAGTGTTGTTGTTTAACGGAATCATGCACAGAATAAAATACAAATAAAGAAAAAAAGAAATGAGGTTATTGCCTTTAACGGCGTTTTTATGCGTTGTACTCAATGACTAACATTAAGAATATGACGTTTTTATGCGTTGTACTCAATGAACAGACATCAACTTAAGACGTTTTTATGCGTTGTACTCAATGCACAGGCATTAACAATATGACGTTTTTATGCGTTGTACTCAATGCACAGGCATCAACAATATGACGTTTTTATGCGTTGTACTCAATGCACAGGCATTAACAATATGACGTTTTTATGCATTGTACTCAATGCACAGGCATTAACAATATGACGTTTTTATGCGTTGTACTCAATGCACAGGCATCAACAATATGACGTTTTTATGCGTTGTACTCAATGAACAGACATCAACAATATGACGTTTTTATGCGTTGTACTCAATGTAACATACATCAACAATATGATGTTTTTATGCGTTGTACTCAATGACAGCATAACAATATGACGTTTTTATGCATTGTACTCAATGCACAGGCATTAACAATATGACGTTTTTATGCGTTGTACTCAATGCACAGGCATTAACAATATGACGTTTTTATGCATTGTACTCAATGCACAGGCATCAACAATATGACGTTTTTATGCGTTGTACTCAATGCACAGGCATCAACAATATGACGTTTTTATGCGTTGTACTCAATGCACAGGCATTAACAATATGACGTTTTTATGCGTTGTACTCAATGCACAGGCATTAACAATATGACGTTTTTATGCGTTGTACTCAATGCACAGGCATCAACAATATGACGTTTTTATGCGTTGTACTCAATGCACAGGCATTAACAATATGACGTTTTTATGCGTTGTACTCAATGCACAGGCATCAACAATATGACGTTTTTATGCGTTGTACTCAATGCACAGGCATTAACAATATGACGTTTTTATGCGTTGTACTCAATGCACAGGCATCAATAATATAAAGGAGAAAATAAAACGTCGCAGATGGAAGTGGGTGAGACATATACTCTTCTTCTTCTTCTTCTTTTGCGTTCGTTCTTTACGACCAATTTTAATCACTCTTTGTGATATGTTTGATCTTTGTCAAGAACGTGTATACGTTGCACATTGGTTTGGTCGGCCCTAAACATATAGACTGTACACATTTAGGACACGTGCATCCGATTTCATCTGAACCTCCTTAGTCGCCTCTTACGACATGCGTGGCTGGTAACAGTGGTTCTATTCTTTACACCCCAAATTTGGGCTCCGTAACCACTCGGGCGAGACATATATTGAGAATGTAGAAGACCAGACACCTACGTGTATCTTGAAAATGGTATCCGGGAAAAGAGGAAGGTGACGACATAGAGAGACATGGAGACGAACTGTAGACACAGAAGAGAAGAGACGGAAATACCTGAAATGAACTAGACTGGCTTGCTCAAGACATCTATTTAGATGACATTTGTTGATGCCTTATGCTTCAAGGAAAGCTATATAAGAAGAAGAAGAAGAGGAAGGAGAACAGGAAGGACATGGGCATGTAGTATGTAATGACAGCATGACTAGTGTACTAGCCGCGAAACTTTTCAGATTAGGATTTTTCTTTATTGCGCCTCAGAAAAAATTTCTTGCCTGTACCGTGGATTGAACTAGTCTCCAGCATGGAAGCCGCGCTCTAATCTATTCAGGAAGACGATCCATATCATGGAGAGAAATAAATATCATGCCGTTACTGCCTGCAGTACCGCTTGTTAGAGCGGTGTAGAACAATTGCGACGAGAACCTAAGGAATTTAAAGGAAGAATATCTAGTACAGTCGCCGCAAAACTGTTCAGGTTTAGAATTTTATTTCTTTTTGCCCCGACAAAAAAACACCTCCTTGGCCTTACCGTGAAGTGAATCCGAATATCCCACATGGGTGTCTAATACATTCAGCAAGACGCTCCACCCCAAGGACAGAATGATGACAAATAATAACTTTTTCCAAAATACAGAACAAAATAGATAGCTTATAAAACACATCATAAAAATACAATAAACATTCCTTGGGCATAATATTGCACAATACAGTTTTTCATTTTGAAACTGTCAAAAATAGAGAACAAAATAAAAACAAGATTTGTATAGTGGGACGCATTGAGACCATGTTTTCTTTCAACTGTCGCTTCTTTAAGTCGATATCTGAGATTGATTTCCAAGAACAATTTGAGCTGCTGTTATGGTTATAGCTCCCCCAAATCCACTCTTAAATCAAGACACGAAAGGACCACCCAAACAGTGTCGTCGCTAGGATGGAAGGTTAGTGATGAACGGTTACGCTTCACGCTGAATGGGGTCTCTGTGGGTGTAGAGATTAGATACTTGCCTCTCGTTTCAAATGTTCCATGCCTTGTAAGTCACAGTGGTACTATTCTTTGCTTCCATTTCGAGCCCCGTCTCCACACAGCCGTGATACATTTTAAAAGTGATTTGTTTTCCTGTTCTATTTTTTGAGAACATTATCATTAATATCCATTGCACCTGGTTTCTCTGCATGGCTCCGACCCTTTTAACAGAAATGACAAGCCAGCAGCAGATAGTATTACACAAAGTGCAAACTTCATAGCTCAAGCAACAATTCTAGAGATCTCCACAAAAATTACACATGTGACTCGGTGTGGATTTGAACTTACAACTTTCAGAAAGCCATATAGACAGTCACTGTGATAGAGAAAGAAAGAAGGAAAGATAGATAGAGAGAGAGAGAGAGAGAGAGCGAGAGATGATGGTGATGATATTATCATCGATTGTGACCGTGTGTTTCTGATGCCCTCAAGGGAGCAAAGAATAGTAACACCGCGACCTACAAGGCATGTCGTAAGAGGTAATTGGTTTAGGGGCCTAGTTAAACTATCTTAGTAAAAAAAAAAAGCATCGCAGAAATTGTGCTGGCCTACTTGTACAACTGGCACAACGTACAACCGCTCTTAGGCTTGGATCACATACAAATCACAAAGAATGGTTAACAAGTGGTCGATATGGAGCGGTGGAAAAAGAAGAAGAAGAAGCCATAGAAACAGTCACTGAAAAAGATATATTAATAAAAAGATAGAGCGAGAAAACTGATGTTGATGATATCACAGATTGAGGGCAAGGACATTCAATATTGACAGCTGCCGAAGCTGTTCCCAAGCCCAGGTTACAATAACACACTTGTCTTATGACTAATAATTATACTCGATAACTCAGTGCAAGTGTAGAAATATTGGAATTACTGTTCTCTAGACACTCACGTCCTAGAATGTACCACAGAACCAGATAAGTGCTGATACTTTTCCTTACGGCATTCATGTTAGTAAATAAAAATCGAACTTCGAGAGAAAATATAAACATAACAGTTCTCCAGAAATAACTTTATCTACTCCAGGCACCTGACAGGAATATTGTTTCTTTTTGCTAATTATTTGTCCCAGTGGTTCTCACCATTTTAGAAACTATTGTTTTAGTTTAGTTGTTGGATCAACAATCGATTCGCTTCCGGGTTGTAAACATGGCGGTTATGAAAATTCGTAAAGAATAAACTGTGCTTACGCGATTTTGTGTGTGTTTTATTGTGTGATTGACGAGGTTTAAGATCACTATAAGCGGATAGAATGTGATAATTAATATCCATGTTTGTGTGTGTGTGGTCAGAGCAAGCACCTGACCATTCATTGTGACCATTGCTGGTGCCGGCGTCGTATGGTAGAATAGAGTGACCGGTTACCATAATTACGTATCGCATGGTGATGGACTTCTTCGTATTCTACACACGCTCCATAACGACCAATTGTTAACCAATTTTTATGATTTGTTTGTTATCTAAGAGCGAATGTACATTGTGCCAGTTATGCGGTTACAAGTAGGGTAGCACATCCGATTTCTGCCACGCTTTTTCCTAGGCCACTACCTCAGTCGCCTCTGACGACATGCCTGGTAGGTCGCAGAGTTACTATTCTTTGCTCCTCTTGCGGGCCTGTCAACACACAGGCGAGGTGATAGACCAAGAGCGAATCAACCTGCGCCTTGTAGGTAATCAAATAAGTTGATGGGCAGCCTGACAGAAACGTCGACGAAGACGGGTGCAAACACAAGATAGCAGAATCAACCTGCTGCCTTGTAGAATCAAATCAGAAGTTGATGGGCAGCCTGACAGAAACGTCGACGAAGATCAGGTGCACAAGTTCATGAATCTCTTCGACGTGGATCATCATCACTGCATGCGATACCGATTAGTCAACAAGTTCTTTGATCTCCTTCTCAGTATATCTTTCAGCGTGTGGCGACTAACGACACCGGTTCTTTGTTGGTTTACTATTTGCCTTTAGCTACCAGCATAATGTTCTTGTCTAACTACACCATATTTGACTTGAAATTCTATTGGCGTTTTATTCTATATTCAAGTTGGAATATTTGAGCAAATATGTAACTATAGATGCCGATGTTGGAAAAGAAATCAACACTAGAATTGAAATGACATTCAGATCATTCGACAACACATGAAGCTCCTCAGCTTACAAGGCACATACTAACTTCAGTTTATATAAATGAAGTGTGTGCTCAGTCTTACTGTAACAATCATATATATGGAAAACAAATACAAGGACAGACAGATCACAGCCAACTCTAGATAACTAGGCCAGACAACTGACTGGGGGTTCCTTGACCTAGATCAGAAAAGGGGGCCGGAAAATATAGATGTTTTTATAGAACACTGCAAGCTTTTTTTTTTTGTTGCAATTTTACTAAATTCTGTGAGTCTATGGTTATTTATTAGTGAAAAATATTCATAATATAGATATTCCTTATTGCTACACTTAACTTGTTGCATAATATAACTTTGATTTAGCATTTTGTGTTGATTTTAAAATGAATTCGTCTATATACACAATACTGGAATGAGAGGTCACGTAGTGTAATTGTGGTCTGATTTCCCATAATTCTTACCTGAGTCCGAAGGCCCATAAGTTTATAGTTGGCTCTGGACAGACGCATGATACTTTGAGAAAAGATGTCTCCTTGGAATTCTCCGAATTTGTTCGGATCACAGAATATCTAATACTGATCATCCGGACGTCATCAACAACTAATATCTAATACTGATCATCCGGTGCAAGCCATCCAACAATAATATCTAATACTGATCATCGTGCAGCCATCAACAACAATAATATCTAATACTGATCATCCGGTGCACAGCCATCAACAACATCAACGAGGAAATTAAAAGGAAGAAGAGCATCGGGTCGAATGGATTTGGGCGCGGCTTCCATGAATATTTTTCTGTCGTTGGCATAAAAGAAAAATCTTAACCTGAACAGTTTCGTGTGCGACTGCACTAGTCATACGAGCCATTACATTCCTCAGGCTCTCGTCCCTACTCCCGCACCTCCTGTCCTGCCGTGCCATAAAAATCGGCACTATAGACAACAACGACAGTGTTTATTTTGTAATAAAAATGAGAAGTTGGAAATACTTAGGACTTTCATTAAAATGTAGAAGACCAGACACCCACATGTGGCTTTGAAATGGAATATGAGCGGAAAGATGGGTAGATAGAGAGACATGAAGACGAACTGTAGACATAAACAAGAGACAGGAATAAACTGGAATGAACTAAGCTTGCTCGCACAAGACAGATCTGGTTGGAGGAAATTTGTTGATGCCTCACGCTTCAAGGGGAGATAAGAGAGGAAGAACATAGTTCGAAGTCATTCTGATTTGTATGTAGCTTTTAAAGATCACTGTCGACTATTGCTACATGTGTGTTCATTCTATTTTCCAATGTTATTTGTATACTTATTCCATATTCAAATGTTATTTTGTGCTCATTCCATATTCAAGTGTTACTTTGTGTTCATTCTATATTCCAACGTTAGTCTGTGTTCATTCAATATTATTCTGTGTTTGTTCCATCTTCCAATGTTACGTTATACTCATTCCTGATTTCAATGTCCCTTTGTGTTTACAAAAGTTTGACTTCCAAAAATGCATGATATATTTCTACACGTATGCGAAGGGTAGGAAGCCCCCACGCAGAGAAGCCCCGACCTGGTGTAAGACTGTATATATAATATCAGTCATCTGGTTATACTAATACACACTATACAGTTGTACTAATTTCAGAATGCATCTGTATAGACTATAACAACTGCAATTACTGTATGGTTATTGATCGATCGAGCACTCGACGAGGGCGGACTTGGTTACGTGTGCTGTGAAACAGTTTGATAATATCCTAGATATAGTGCAGTGTGTAGCGATCACGTAGATATAGTGCAGTGTGTAGCGATCACGTAGATATAGTGCAGTGTGTAGCGATCACGTAGATATAGTGCAGTGTGTAGCGATCACGTAGAAATAGTGCAGTGTGTAGCGATCACGTAGAAATAGTGCAGTGTGTATCGATCACGTAGAAATAGTGCAGTGTGTAGCGATCACGTAGAAATAGTGCAGTGTGTAGCGATCACATAGAAATAGTGCAGTGTGTAGCGATCACGTAGAAATAGACGAGGAGGGGTCTCTGTGGCGTAGAGATTAGGTACTGGCCTCTCATTACAAAGGTACTCGGCTAGCACCCTCGCTGAGACATTGGGATATCTTGTCCAGAGATCCCTGATTGCAGTGGAGGTGAGATCAAGTTTCTAGTCCTATTGGAAACGGACGATAAAATATAGCTTCCGTGTTCAAGTTGAGCACGTAAAAGAACCCGTGGCAGTTTAAAATTGAGAAGAACAGGCTGGAAAACCCCTGCCCGGGTAGTGGACCTCAGGTGGAGACAAGAAATTAGACAGCTGATGCCTTGGCTAAGGAGGGCTGCGCCAAATAACAAATTTACCAACATCTGTCTTTTCAGGAGGTCAAAACTCTCATACAGAGAAAATTTACAGTAGATTGGAAAACAAACACTGGATATGGTTATGGAAAAGACTTCCTCAAAGACCTAAGCAGAACAGACCAGGTCATTATATTTCGTATACGTACCGGACACTGCAGGCTCAACAGACACTTACATAGACCAGGAATAAGTCAAACAGGTCTCTGTCAGTGTCAGCAGGTGGAACAGACACCGAAGCATGTCATGCCCGATTTAATTTTGAAGATACTAAAAATATTCTGTAGGAATTTTATTTATTACTCATTCTAATGAATTGTGTCTGGGCATCAGCTTTCCAGCCTGTGCTCTTCTCGGTTTTGGACGGCTCTTTTACGTGTTCAACTTTAACATGGGACCTGCATTTTATCGTCCGTCTCAGACAGAACTCGATCTAATCTGCTTCTGAGATCAGGGTCTCTGGAAATATATTGATGTTCACGAGGAAACGACATCATACTTTGAACAGAAGGCTACATCTTGCTTTTGTTTACATTCATTATATTTAGTACAGAAGGCTACATCTTGCCTTTGTTTACATTCATTATATTTAGTACAGAAGGCTACATCTTGCTTTTGTTTACATTCATTATATTTAGTACAGAAGGCTACATCTTGCTTTTGTTTACATTCATTATATTTAGTACAGAAGGCTACATCTTGCCTTTGTTTACATTTATTATATTTAGTACAGAAGGCTACATCTTGCTTTTGTTTACATTCATTATATTTAGTACAGAAGGCTACATCTTGCTTTTGTTTACATTCATTATATTTAGTACAGAAGGCTACATTTTGCTTTTGTTTACATTCATTATATTTAGTACAGAAGGCTACATTTTGCTTTTGTTTACATTCATTATATTTAGTACAGAAGGCTACATCTTGCTTTTGTTTACATTCATTATATTTAGATCCATGATTTAGTTCATTTAGGATTCATTGGCTGTGTGTTTGTATGTTCCCTGAAGAAGGCTTACAAACATGAATATCAGCTTACAAAGTGCTTTAAAACAAGCACACGCAAGAACACTACGCTTTCCCCAACACTTCTATAAAAAAGTAAATGGTGGAAGAGAAGAATTAAGGATTCATTATGTGTGTTTGTATGTTTCCTGAAGAAGTCTTATAGTCGATACTTTGGATTTTTAAAAGTTTTATTATTCATTTTTACTTGCTTATGTGATACCATACATACGTGTCTCTGCTTGCTTATGTGATACCATACATACGTGTCTTTGTCATTAAACGACAATTTATTACGTATCACCGCAGCCTCCCTCGGTTTTCTCCAGATACGATCTGATCCGCTCTGACCAGACCATATTTGTAGATTTCCTCACGTTGCATCACTTAATCCCTCATATCATCGTCTTCCTTCTTCAACATAAACTTAACATTCAAAATATTACAAATAATTTGATTTAGTAAGATCTCTAACATTTGAGATATTAATCGTTTGAGTAATCATATAGTTACAACATAATCATAAATCTACTTCACTGTGTGCTTGTTTTATGTTGATTTCAGGAGAAATTGCTCACTCTGATCTGCACGTGGGGAGAAATTGCTGCTACTTAAAGTCAACAACTATTGTCTGAATATGGTGGATTAGAAATATGAAACGATTTGTCTGTTTTGTATACGAATTATATCAACAACAACAACAACAACAACAACAAATTAACTGTCGCTACTGTCTGTGGTACTGCTCTTTTAGTGCGGTGTAGGACATTTGGGACGGGAGCCTAAGGAATTTAGTGAAGGCATGGCTAGTGCAGTCGCTACAAAGCTGTTCAGGTTAAGATTTGCATTTATGCCCACAACAAAATTAAATTCTTAATCTTATCTTGAACTGAACATGGATCCTCAGCATGGGAGCCACGTTCTAATCCATTCGTCCAGACGCACATTAAAAAAATGGGAAAAAATATAATAATAGACAAAATTATTTGTTGGTGACTTTTGCGTGTTATTTTAAATTGTTTGAAAGTAAATGTGGGGCGGATTAGCTTAATGTTTAAATATTTGCCTTTCGGCTTGGGTTTAAGAGTGTTGTAGGTTCAATTTCACACTCGACGTTCCATGTGTGAAAGATGGAATTGGTCCTCCTACCTCCTGCAAACTAGACCCTAGAAATGGAAAGTGACGCGACTTTATACACTAAGATATGAGAAGGTTCGGTTTCATCATCAGGTGCCGTGTCAGCTAGCGTAGGCGATCATGAATCTCTACAAATCTCTGTTTTTGGTGTTTGCTATCAACTCAGTTGTTGACGCTCTGCCGTGCCATGAAGTCAGGCTATTCAAAATTTTCTCTCTCTCTCTTCCACTGTCTCCTCTACCCTCGATTTTACCGGTTTGTCACAATATGTTTTAAACCTTCTCTCCTCATCACATGCCCGAAAAATGATGACTGCCTCTTTCTTATATTGATGATAAGATTCAGGATTACAGAATAAATAACAGTATCGCAAAATCATTTGTTTGTTTGATTGTTTCGATACCGCTCTGTCCTGGACAATTCGCTCATTCTTTTCTATGAAATTAACTTCGATATTTCTTGCCTCTCTCACTATGAAATTGACTTCGATATTTCTTGCCTCTCTCACTATGAAATTAACTTCGATATTTCTTGCCTCTCTCACTATGAATTCTGATATTTCTTCACTTAACTTCGATATTTCTTGCCTCTCTATCAGCAAACGTTCGTTTCAGAGTTTCCTAGGGCGTCCTGTCCTAAACCCCTTTGACCCCTACTTCAGTGCCTGCTTTAGTATTCTTTAATCATTTCTTCTCAAGGACTGGAATATATTTTCAAACAGAATCCAATGGAAACACTTTGTGAAAACTAGAGGGGAATATAACAATACTGGTAATTTCCTGGAACACACAGGGGCAGCGAAAGAAATGAGGCATAGAAATACATGAGACGAGATTTGGAGACAGAGATCAACAATATAAAGAAGTGATGGAGGGAGCTGCAGGAGATAGCTAGAGATAGGAAGACTTGACATGAGTTGGTTGATGGCCTATGCCCCAATCCGGGATAAAAGGCAGGAGAATGAGAGAGAGAAAAAAAATCCAATTTTATAAGTTTATTGTACTGTTCTTGTCGAAATCAGGGAAGCGTAATTCGTGCGTAATCCTCTATTTGAGTTGGTAAAGAGAGATTGTCCTCTGTGACTATGATTGATTGTTTGATTGATAGAACTATCATCATTTCATTTCGGTGAGTAACCATGTGTGCTCCGATCTATTTCTTACACAAGAAGATTTTAGCGCAGCGCATGTAGTAATGGGAGGGTTCCAATGTAAATTTAAAATGGTAAAATGTTGTGTAGAATTTTATTTTTAAATCATTCTAATGAATTTGTCTTAGAACTGTCACGGGTTCTTTTACCTGCTCAAAATGAACTCGGGACTTACGTTTTATCGTCCGCATCCACTAGAACTAGAAACTCTATCACATCTACACTGAGATCTCTTCTGTTCCCATCTACACTGAGATCTCTTCTGTTCCCATCTACACTGAGATCTCTTCTGTTCCCATCTACACTGAGATCTCTTCTGTTCCCATCTACACTGAGATCTCTTCTGTTCCCATCTACACTGAGATCTCTTCAGTTCCCATCTACACTGAGATCTCTTCTGTTCCCATCTACACTGAGATCTCTTCCGTTCCCATCTACACTGAGATCTCTTCCGTTCCCATCTACACTGAGATCTCTTCCGTTCCCATCTACACTGAGATCTCTTCTGTTCCCATCTACACTGAGATCTCTTCCGTTCCATCTACTGAGATCTCTTCTGTTCCCATCTACACTGAGATCTCTTGCGTTCCCATCTACACTGAGATATCTTCTGTTCCCATCTACACTGAGATCTCTTCTGTTCCCATCTACACTGAGATCTCTTCTGTTCCCATCTACACTGAGATATCTTCTGTTCCCATCTACACTGAGATCTCTTGCGTTCCCATCTACACTGAGATCTCTTCCGTTCTCATCTACACTGAGATCTTTGAAATCATCTAAGAACTTTGTTCCACGACACAGATCTTTCTGCCCTCGGATCTCTTCTCGATTTTACTCAAGGGTATCTCTTACGTTCCATCAAATGAAGTCTTTCGTTCTTTGAATTTTTCCATCCCACTAACTAGATCTTTCGTCACATCTACACTGAGATCAAGAATCTCTGGAAAATATCCTGATGGTTCCATGAGGGATCAAACCGAGTACCTTTGTCACGAGAGGTGAGCACGTAACCTCTAAGTCAACGAGACCATCAAATGTCAATGAGGTATGGTACTCCAAATGTTCACAGTTGCCTTTCAACATAAAGTTCTAGGAATATTTTCTTTTGATCTCAATGTGGTTTAGATCGAGTTCCTAGTCATATTGGAGATGGTTATTAACTCCTTGTGGGCCAGGAGACACACTAAGTGGCGTTTTTACTCTAAAATGGTTTTTATCATGGATTTTATGGTCCACTAAGAGTTAAAACTTAGGCAATGTGTGCAAAATTGAGTATAATAAAACACCTTTGGAAGTTTAGAAATCATAACAATAAGCTGGAACGACCTCACATAGTCAGAGAAGCAGCACAGTGTAGACATACTCTTAGGCAAAGATCATAAAGCACAATATATACGGCACAAAAATGATCGTAAAAGAGAAATGAATACATCAATGAAGGAAAAATGTGGGGGACTGACTGTCAGCGAGACAAACTCAAAACATTTCCCTTAGGATAAAACCAGAAACCTTGCCTTACACGTGTATGGTACCATACAGAAGTTAGTGGCCTAAGAACTGGTGTTCTTCGGAGTTCATAAACTTCCGCTGACATATTTCTACGTCAAAGATCATATTGCTATTCCCAGTAGTAAAATTAGGATGTTCATATCAATCAAAGAATCAATCAATCAATCAATATTCTGCTCTCGTCCGTCATATTTTTGGTTAAGAATGTCAACAGTTATGCAATCTATTTCCAGACACTAAACATCGACATAAATTTATAGTCATTGGCAACCTTTCGTTACCATAGAAACTGAATCCTATCCTATTGCACAGTACATCTTTCTCCACACAACGTAACAATGAGAAAAAACAAGCACTAGCAAAAAATACAAAACCAAAAAAAACTCCCATTTCCAAAGTGATGGAAACTGTAATAGTAACATAACTATACTATGAATAACTCGATTAAGTGACTTTTTTTTTTTTTTGGTTTGTTTGGTCGAGCCGAATGGCAAAGACGATTATTCTCTACGCAACTTGTGTTTGGCAACTGTAGTTGTACGTAAATCTGATTAAGTTGAACAAGAGAAACTGTAGGGAATATTGAATCAATAAATATATTTTTAAAGTAAAAATAGAGCAAAAATAACTATCACACAAGCCATTAGAACAGCGCAAGATAAAAACAGAAAACTACGACACTGGACAGCAACCTGGTAGCAGTGTGACGACAGAAGAAGAAGATAGGCTAGACTGAAGTATAGAAGATAAAATAGATGTGGAAAAAAAAGAAATTTTTCTTGGATATAGTAAAAGGAAAAGTGTGTTTAACCGGCGAGGTACGGGAACTTTGTCCTTTGCAAGCATGCAAAGCATTTCCTTTGAAATCTGCTGGAGTGATTGATTGATTGATTGATTCATTCAATGATAGAAACATCATCATTGCACTTTGGTGAGAAGTCATGTGTGCTCCGATCTCTTCTTTATATAGAAAGATCTCCGCTGCAATGCCCGAACTCCGTAGCACTGGCGAGGGCCCCCTGATGTAATTTTATTTGAAGATGGTGCAGTCTGATGTGCCTGTCCACATGTACACATGGCTGAATTGCCAATCTTGAATTTTGTATACATGTGGCTGCGGAGTCGAGTGTGTTCTGTTCTAAGGATGACAACTTGTTGCTCATATTATAGTAATGGTCTTGTGTTAGTATTTAGAGAATGAAGATATTTTTGCTCGGGTGAGATTAGAAACTGTGGGTCTAACTGAGTACAGGGGGTCAATTGCAAAATTAGTAATATGAAATCATTTAGTTAGCGGGATCAGCGTGGAGACTAGTAGATCTTCTTCATGATATCTTTGGGAGCTGCAGTAGCGTTGTGGTTACTACACTTGTTTCTTAGGTGCAAGGTACGTATTCAATCCAAAAGTGGTAATGACATTTTTTCCGACCGCAACGGCTCTCTGGTCGATCCTGACTTTAGTGGGTACCAGAGAACGTAATAGAACGTAAAGACGACCGGCGAGATATTGACCGCAACACCCTTTATCGGTCACATGGCAGGTTAATAAGAAAACAGTGTGGCCTCAAAAAGCAATGTAAATTCGATATAGTTAGTGCATACAAAGCAAAAGACTACTGCCATCCCTTCCAATTCTTTCCATGTTTTAACTAACTGCCTTTTTAATATCAGTCTCCCGCTCTCTTCTCCAGGTATGTCTTGGCCTTCCTCTATTTCTCTTTCCCTGCTGGTTCCAAAACAGTTCCAGTCTTGCAATGCTTCCGGTCGGTCTTTTCAATGTATGGCCTATCCATCGCCATCGTCTCTTTCTTTAGCTCTTTCTCCACTGGTATCAGCTTAGTTCTTTCTCTAAGTTCCTCGTTCGTAATCTTATCACACCATCTCAGTTCATCCATTCTAAGTAAACACCCATTTGTGAAAGTCTGTGGTTTTCTGGTAGTTTCTTTTGTTGTCGTCCATGTTTCCGAGCCATAGAACATCACTGACTTCACATTTGATTAAAAGATTCTCAGTATTAATTAAATTCAATCAAACAAAACTTAAACATAGAACATCACTGACTTCACATTTGATTAAAAGATTCTCAGTATTAATTAAATTCAATCAAACAAAACTTAAACATAGAACATCACTGACTTCACATTTCATTAAAAGATTCTCAGTATTAATTAAATTCAATCAAACAAAACTTAAACAAACAGAGAAAACAAATAAAATAAAACCACCAACAAAACTAATTTCTGGTCTTTTCCTCTATTTTTTTTATTACTCACAAATCTGTCAACTCTCTTGTATTTTTTTTTTTCAAATCAAAGACAAGCTCCCTCTTGCGACATCGTAAAAGTTTGCAAATATTGACAAGTTTACATTGAGAAAATATGTAATAATGGAAATAGAATCATACATTACATTCAATTTGCATGGAAATTAAAACGCTGATTATAAGCATTGTACGTTTACGGAGAACGGTGAAGCTTCGTTCTTGATTTTTTTAGAACGGATTCTACGTTTACTTTAGAACGTTAAAACTCCGTTATGCAGAAATGTAAACGGATTCAGTTCTTTCCGTAGCATTGGAGAAAGAGAAACATGGCGAAAGAAACAGCCTAGCAGGCAGTGGCGGCTCGTTATCATTTTAATGTGGTGCCCGGCCTCACTGACCCTTACTGACGAGCCGCTAATGCTAGCAGGGTAAACAATCTGTTAAAATGATGAGAATTAAAATATGTATACAGCATCTTATGTCGGGTGTGACAAAATTACAAGGCTGTATTTAGCCAAAGAAATGCAATGAATAGTTTCATTAAATAACAAATGAAAACATGCATAACAATTTAATGAAACAATTTGTTTGTAGCTAAGAGATTAGTCTATTTAAACTCTAAATAAAACAAGACTAAAATAAACTAGTCTTCATGTGCCTAATGTTGTAAAATACATCATAAAACGAACACAAAATAAGGGAAAACACTGAAGTAAATAGATCCAGCAAAAGAATGTTGTTCTTTGTATATATATATTTTATATTAGGCAGTAGAAGTATACGGCAGCCTTTAAGAAATCTTGTCTTGTATAGTTACTGCACTACATAGTATCATTATTCTTAACTATTAACACTTTCTATCTATCTATCTTTACTAAATCCCTGTTGTACCTTTAGGCGTCAGACCGCAAACGCACATGGAGCGAGCGAGCGAGCCTCCGTTGGAGTCTCTGCTGCACTAAGCATAGCACTACACGTCTAGAGCTGTTGGAGGTTTCAGGTCTGAAAATAAGCCGGGTGCTCTCTCCAACGCACACATAAGAAAAAAAAGTGAAAACTCATAATTTATGTGGTTCGATAACAACAATACGCTTTGTACAAGGTAGAATTTATTGCCTCTAGTATTCCATCAACCCATATTCTTCCTCTACGCACACTCAATCAAAACTTTCACGCCTTGATTTTTAGAATATAATTTTGAATAGATTTTGCAATACTAAAATATTTTAAACATTTCTTATGTTAGACAGTGTGTCTCTTTATCATAAATCAGAAAGTGCAACGTTCAAAATTCAAAGGTTATTTTTTTAAAATAAATTCTACTGTAAATTAAGCTGTATTCTACAACTGTATAATAGTCGTCCATCGCAAGCGATGACGCCAACAGCCTCAGACGTGTGCTGCTGTACCTCTCTGCTGTGTGCGGATGTGACTGTAGAGCTCAATCCTAGAACACAATCCCCTACCACGGGTCGATGCATGATTGATGTTAGACATATGGGTGGTGTGTGTTGTTTTTTCGCTTGGCTCGTTTTCTCTGCCTCAACGGCACAAAGATTCTCAGCTATACGAGCATCTCTTATGTTGTGTTACATCGCTACATTTGGCGATCTTGCGCCAGAGATTCCCAGCATGTGGTGTCTATATCGAAGCATTTCAGAGACACTTCAAGAGTGCCTTTAAAGCGTTTTTTCTGTCCTCCAGCGCTGAACGTCTGCCATCTTCAAGCTCACCATACATCAACTGTTTTATGCAAATGTTTATATGTTTATGTAGAGCATTTTTGGTCTTTACAGATCTGGCAGGGGTGTTGCTGTGAATCTTGTGAATAGTTCTGTTTCTATTTATTGTTTTAGTTCGTGATGTAGCCAATCAGAAAACTGGTACTATTAGAGCGGTTTGTTAAGTGTTATACCGAACTGTAAGAGTTAACAAACAAATTACTTATAATCTGAAATAACTCTCATTGACACATCTAATGGCAGTTTTAATAAGTCTAAAATATTATCTAGCACATGCAGCTGCGCGCAGATGTGATGCATCTGTATTGTGTCACGTCTCAATATCACTTTGTATTTGTTCACTTTCCTGAATCTTTCTTTTGGTGTTTTTAACACAATTTTTGCCAGTATACTTGTCTTAAATAATTTTGATAGCTTGTTTCGTTATTTATATATTTTATTTATATATAATCAACAATCATAACCTTTCTGTGTTCTCTCTGTATTTCATCTTCCCATTAAAAAAATTCAAATTTCTTTGTAACTTCAAATTGTAAGAGTTTTGATCTTGTTTCATTCTGTTTGTAATTTCTCTGTTTGCATGCTTACTCAACGGTGGTATATATATATATATATATTTCTCTCGTACCTTATACTTTACATAGGGCCTGCGAGTAATTTCTCTATATCGCTCTGTCCCGTGCAACTCGCTCAATCTCTTCCATGGAATTGAATCCGATATTTTTTGCCTCTCTCAGCAAAGCTCGTTCCAGGATTTCCATAGAATGTCCTCTTTCTTGAACCCTTTTATTCCCCACTACAGTGCGGCTTCAGTCTTCTCTGCTCATTTCTTCTCAATATTATTTTGTGTACTCTCCTTCTTTTCTTTCTTTATTTTGTCGTCACACTGTTACCGGATTGTTGCCCAGTGTCGTAGTTTTCTGTTTTTGTCTTGCGTTGTTCTGGTGGCTTGGGTTATTGTTATTTTTTCTCCTTCACGGGATTCTGCTACGCCATCTAACCATTATTTCCGTGGTCTTCCTCTCACATTCTTTCCTGATGTTTTGTTGAAGAAGACTCTGTATACTGTGGAGTTTGGATGCATTTTTATTCGGGAGCCAAACCACTTCAATCTTTGTTTCTCAATGTAATTCAATATATATATATGGAACTGCAGTAAAACTATTTGATTGGCAAAACACGTAATTACAAAGTACTGTAGTTTTACAAATTACAAAAACAATGACAAAATACAGCAACGTTTCGACCAACAATGCCTTTATCAATGTAATTCAAGCAAGTACCAACTTTCAATTTTGTGACTATTCAACAAATTTAATTGCTTTAATTTATATATAACATTAATTAAATGTCTTTCAGTGTGAAATCACTGTTATTTTCTTGTTTGTTAGTCTTTGTTTCCTTGATTATATTGTTATTATTTATATTTCAACCTTTCCTGTCCTTCCTTAATTTTATTTTCTTCATTATTTCTTTCCTCTTTTAGCTTGTCCATAACATTTGTGTCTGTGTGCAAAATTACTCTTACAGTTTGCTGTATTGTATTCTTATACTGGTTCTTACATTCTCATTTTGTTTCGTTATTTATCATAGTTTATGCACTTGTTTTTCCTATTCACAATTAATCAATATTTGCGTCTCTGGTGTTAAGATAAATGTAAAACTAGGATTCTTAGATTTAATAAATCTACCGTATACAAAATATCGGAGGGTGTACTGTAACCATATTTAACTTACTCAAACAGTAACCTGCAATAAATCTCGTACCACTTACTAAACTAAGCAGGGTGCAGCTGACTCGACCCCAGCATATTTCGTAAATTAATATAACATTAAAAAACGTCTACAAAATTTCTCATTGAGCTGTAATTTATTATACTAAAAGAATTGAACGAAACAAGACATGAAACAAAAGTATGAACGAAACAAGACATTGGAAACAAAAGTATGAACAATACAAGACATTGGAAACAAATGTATGAACAAAACAAGACATGAAACAAAAGTATGAACAATACAAGACATTGGAAACAAATGTATGAACAAAACAAGACATTGGAAACAAATGTATGAACAAAACAAGACATTGGAAACAAATGTATAACAAACAAATTGAAACAGACAGTATGATCAATCTATACATTGTAACTATTTGATACTTAGACTGAAACAAAATATATGCTAACGATAAGACATTCATGTGTGCTACAAGTTACTACATTATGAACAAACACATGTTACTAGCATACTCAAGACATGAACAAGTATGCAAAACTCATTGCACATGTTATACATTCAATCAATGGCCTAACTGTCTGTCCTTCTTCTATTGTTACTATTTCATTACTTTTTACTAAAGCATTAATCATGTGCTACACGTTACTACATTCTCATGTGCTACAGTTACTACATTCTCATGTGCTACATGTTACTACATTCTCATGTGCTACACGCTACTACATTCTCATGTGCTACATGTTACTACATTCTCATGTGCTACACGTTACTACATTCTCATGTGCTACATGTTACTACATTCTCATGTGCTACACGTTACTACATTCTCATGTGCTACATGTTACTACATTCTCATGTGCTACATGTTACTACATTCTCATGTGCTACATGTTACTACATTCTCATGTGCTACACGTTACTACATACTCATGTACTACATGTTACTACATACTCAAACTCTTCAACAATACAACTCATATTGTTTTTATACTTACATATTTACATATAATTTGCTGAATATTCTGTATATCAATGTATGCTTTCCATATTTAATTACAGGGGGAAAATGTGTTTCATTTAGTTTAACACCTTTTCATTTGTAATTTGTTGTGACTTTTGGGCGCATTTATATTGCATTGTCTACGGTGTACTTGCTGTACATCATCTTAAAATTTGTTGCGAGCCGATATATCAGCTCGGAAGGACGAATGGGTTAAGTTGTCTGTTTAGTCATTTGTAGTTTAGTGTATCTCCATAAATGGATGTTATTGTTTAGATAACAATGTGAAGGTAATAATGTAATGATATAGCATCACAGGAGTTTATAGCGTTAGAGGCTTCGTAGTACTAGGAATTAGAGTGCTAAAGGTCTTGCTGTACTTGGGATCAAAGTTCTAGAGCTCTTGAAGTACTGTGGATTAAATTGCTAAGAATTGAAGAATAGTACTAGGGATTAACATTCTAGAAGCCTCGCAGTACTATGGATTAAAGTTGTACAGCGATGATGTGGCCAGGTTATTTCTTCCCAACTTCTAAATATATAAATCGGATGAATTTATGATCACTAATTAAATCAAAGAAACAGATCGACTACTAATAACAAAATTTCTAAGAAATGGTAGATGGAGATATGTTGGTAAACTCTGAGAAGAAATGGTAGATGGAGATATGTTGGTATACTCTGAGAAAAAATGTTCAAAGGATAACAACGCAGGCATTGAAGGGGGAAACAAATGATTATAGAAAGAAAGGACGCCCTGGTGAACCCTGAAAAGAACTTTACTGAGAGAGGCGACAAAAGATTTAGAAGAGATTGAACGAGATGTCAAGGATAAAACGATATGGAGAAATTGCTTGCAGGCCATATGAAACGTATTACGTTACGAGTAGAATATATAATTATAAACATAATATTTAAATTTATGTATACGCCAGTCAACTTGCACAGAATATAGAGTTTTTCAGGACTGCTGTTATGAGAGTCGAGTTACGGAAGGGACAAGCTACTTGATGATGATGATGAAATATGTATACTAAATATGTCTTCTTTGTTTCATTGATCTTGGTACAATCAATGACAATCTTCTATATTAAACAATAATGGGTTGCTATTTGAGCAGTTCACAAGTTTAGAAAAACAACAATATAATGATCAAATATGTGTATAATGACAACCTCATTAAACGAAAGTTCTAGAAAGGATATCAGCAACATCTAGTTTAGATTTCATCTTTTGCTGTCTAAAACAAGTCAACTGAACAGCACAAAATAGTTCAAAAATAACATGAACAAGCAACAGTTAAAAACTGAACATCATAAAGTTACTTAAGACTTATGTGTTTTCAAGTTTAAATATGTGGCAATTTTCATCTTAACAAGACGGTCAATTGGCAAGTGTTTTACTGTGATAATTTCTGAGTTTTCGCTTTTCTCTCTTGTCTTTCTGTTTATATATAAGTCTCTTCTCAAAAGACTCTACGCCTTTTTGCAATGTTGATTTGCACATAACTCTGTCGTCAGTTAGTTTTTTTCTATTTATTGGTACCGATTGAAAAGTTCTTCACAGAGATTTTGCAAACCTTATATTTGAGCAGTGGTTTCCTTGGAGCCTCTTCCCCTCCGTAGTCCACATGACAATACATGTTGGGTTATGCAGCAATTGAACTTTATTCTCGCATGTCCTAGCCATTTTAGTTTTCTTCTGCTGAGCATGTCTATGTTGCACGTTGCAGTACTTCAGAGTTGGTTATCTTGTCGTACCAACTGATGTTCATAATCTTGCTGAAACATTGAAGGTGAAAGATGTTAAATCTTCTCTCGTGCCTTGAGTAAGACATTCATGCTTCTGAGCTATAGAGCTTATGTTTCAAGTTCACAATTTCAGTAAACATCTCCAGATTTACGCTATCTCACATTTTTTTCAAGAAATTCATGATAACGAGTATACCAATATTAAATGAAAAAGAAAAGATAAAATGAAATGCAATCACTTGAAAAAATCATTCAGTTTAGTTAGTTTTGTTGTGATTCAAAAGAAAGTTATATATTGAAACATATTAACATGTTAGCAGATATTTACAGCAAGTTCATAAGAGTTATAACAAATCTGATTGTTTTATACATACATATGTTCGTGTATGCATCCTTGTATGTATGTCAGTATATATAAATGAGTTATACAAATTACTGTAAATTCTCAAAACAGTAATTTTTTGCTTAGTTCAAGCTGGCAAGATGTTAGGATCGTGGTTGTAGGCTTCTGACGTAGTAGTTTGTAGGCTTATTACATAATAGTTTGTAGGCTTCTCACGTAATAGTTTAGTAACATTTTATTTTTAACATGAGACCAATCTTCAGTAATGCTAGCTATGGGACCGATTTTCAGTAATACTAGCTATGGGACCAATTTTCAGTAATGCTAGCAATGGGACCAATTTTCAGTAATGCTAACTATGGGACCAATTTTCAGTAATGCTAACTATGGGACCAATCTTCAGTAATGCAAGCTATGGGACCAATCTTCAGTAATACTAGCTATGGGACCAATCTTCAGTAATGCAAGCTATGGTACCAATCTTCAGTAATACTAGCTATGGGACCAATCTTCAGTAATGCTAGCTATGGGACCAATCTTCAGTAATGCTAGCTATGGGACCAATCTTCAGTAATGCTAGCTATGGGACCAATCTTCAGTAGATGGACAATCTTCAGTAATGCAAGACCAACCAATTCTCTGTGGTGCTAGCTATGATATGCTATTATCTTCAACGAAAAATGACACAACGAATCACATTTCATTAACTCCAGAGCGTGGTGCTTATAAGATAAAAAAAATGTTCAACGGGGAGTGAGAACTACTTCGACCTCACGCAAAAAAAAATACTTTACAATTTAAGAGATGTGGGAAATCCGCGATAGTATAGTAGTTAGTGTACTTGCTTCTGAGGTGTATAGTCTGGGTTCAGTTCTATAGTGAGTCGGACATTTTCTCCTATCGTTACTGCTCTCTTGTCAACTCATTTGGATACAATAAAAGCAGTTGGAAGTAAGCACTGGCGGCGGGATGTTGACAACTTTAACTATCGTGTATGGTTGGTCAATGACAAATACGGGTGTATTCTTTATTCTCCCATATACCTCATGGTATGAACCGCAGTCCCTGGTAACATAAAGCAGAATAGCTTAGCCGACAAACCGGAAATTCCTGTTAGGTGGGGGCTGTTTTTTGTATATGTTTGATAAAACAGTGTACGTTGTTTTGGCAATTTTACTCAATTCTACACTTCCTGGTTATTTATTGGTGAAAATGTTAATAATACTGATATTCCTTAGTTTTAAACTTAATTTGTAAGATAAGATAACATTAATTTAGCATTTTTTGTTGTTTTTAAAATGAATTAGTCTTTATATAACAACAATGCGAGATCACGCGACAGTTGGGGTCTTATTTCCTAGAATTTTTACCTGAACCCGCCGGCCGTATATTTATCGGAGGTCATGTATGAACACAGGTTATTGTACTTTAGTTATGAGAGATCTATCACATAACGTTACGTGACAATATGGGACATAATACTTGCGACATTAGACAAACCAAGCATTTTGCTAGGTGAACAACAGAGAAGACGTCTTGATATTAAGATTCAGTACTGACAGTAATATATTAAGATATCACTTTTTGAACAAATTAAAAATATAAGCAGTAGCAGTAATGGTGGTAGTAGTAGTAGCAGTAGTAGTAGCAGATGCAGTGTTAGTAGTAGCAGGAATATTAGTAGTAGTAGTAGTAGCAGTAGTAGTAGTAGCTGTAATAGCAGCTGTAATAGTAGCAGTAGCGGTAATGTCGTAGTCATAGTAGTAGTAGCAGATGCAGTGTTAGTAGTAGTAGTAGTAATATTAGTAGTAGTAGTAGCAGTAGTTGCAGCAGTAGAGCAGTAGTAGTAGTAGTAGTAGTAGGAGGAGGAGGAGCAGTAGGTAGTAGTAGGTTAGGTTAGTAGAGTAGTAGGAGGAGGGGGCAGTAGTAGTAGTGTTAGTAGTAGTTAGTAGTAGTAGTAGTAGTAGTATAGTAGTAGTAGTAGTAGTAGTAGGAGAGGATAGTGTGTGAGCAGTAGTAGTAGTAGTTAGTAGTAGTAGACCTGTAGTAGTATTAGTGTTTAGTATCAGTAGTAGTGTAGTAGAGTAGTAGTATTTGTCGTAGTGTATGTTTAGTAGTAGTAGTAGTAGTGTAGTAATAAGTAGTAGTAGTTATTAGTAGTAGTAGTATTAAAGGGGGTAGCTACGAAATATATTCTACAGACTACATTCCACTGCTATAAAAGCATTATAGTATTACAGAACATAACAGGGGCGTAACAAAAGACAAATATTACAACATCTTTAAGCGTGCTGCAAAATTATTCATTTTGTTGAATAAAAAATAAAAAATATGGAAGCATTGAAATGTCAGGAAATGTAATGAGCATACATATAGACAGTTTGCTCGTAACTGATCAAGGAAAAACCTTTCAAAAATATAGAACTCTTAACAAAATGATGGACTTTTGTTTTTGATAACTGTTATTGTATACTAAGTTTTATTGATTGTTCATGATCTTTAACCTTTTCAAGTATTAGCTGTGAATCTGACAAAATCCAACCTAGATATTAAGCTATTTATGATTGTTAAATACTGTAATTATTATAAATACAATGAGATGGGAAAGCGAGATGCTTTCATGCGATTTGGTAAAATAAAAGACGAAAATAATTGTCGATACGTGTCACGTAATATGATTATTCGAAGAAAGGAAAATTGAAAATTTAAGAAATAAATTAAATTAAATCAGTTTAAAAAAATCATTTTATGTGTCAACCATCTTTGAATCATTATAGATTTGATTATTATTGTTTATTTTCTTTTTTCCATTTCTAATTTTTCGCAGTTATTTCGTTTTTAGTCAGATATTTACGTGCAGTTAGGGATTTATTGTCTAAATGTATATGTTATGTCTGCTGTTTAAGAAGTGAATTTCTTCCCTTATGATGTATCCTTTGCTTGATAAAGATCTTTTGGTCGAAACGTCACTGTGTATTGTTATTGTTTTTGTACGTTGTAAAACTACAGTACTTTGTCTTTTACGTGTTTCACCATTGCTACATAGTTTTACTGCAGTCTTCCTTTATATCAATATTACTATCTTTGAGTTATAAAAACGTTAATGGTAAATGACGTTATCATTATAATTGTTGCAATGCAAAGAGAATATAGCTAGACAGATATTGCTAGGAACAGCACAAAGAACTGTTCAACGAGATCTACATATATTTATCAAATTTAAATAAAATATGGAGCTCAGTTATATAGTTTTAAAAATGAATTGCGATTTTTCAATTCCAATATGAATCAATGGACTAGAGCAAAGACTCAGGTTCAATCCACTGCAAGGTCGATGCCTTTTTTTCTGTACGGAGTATAAAGAAAAATCATAACCTGAACAGTTTTGCGGCGACTGTACTAACCATGTATCTAAAACAGTCTACAGACATATGTCCCCTTTATCCTACACCGCCTAAAAAGTGGCATTACAGGCAGTAACGGCAGCTTAATGTTGTACCAATTTTAACATATGCCAGTGAGATTTGGAAAATGGTAAAATATATCGAATGTAATTTTAATGCATTTGAAAATAGATGTTTGCTAAAAATAATGAACATAAAAGGAGACGAATTCAGAAGTGATGGAATCAGAGAAATGTCTGATCAAAAACTAGTAGAAAAAAACATTATAAGAAAGAGAAGATGGAGATATGTTGGACATACTCTTATAAGAAAGTACCAACGACTTAAGTCTTCTACAACAGAACATCAGTCAAGAAGGCTAGAGAAAGACCACGAAAACATAAATAGATGACATAGCAGACTCCTGTCAAAGAGCAAAAATAACAATCACCCAAGCTACCAGAACAGCGCAAGACAAAAACAGAAAACCACGACACTGGGCAACAATCCGGTAGCAGTGTGACGACAAAAGAAGAAGAAGATCAGCGACTTAAAAACTATAGTGAGACAAATAGTTCAAGAAAAAAATGATTCCTTACAATAAAACGAGACAAGAATTTTACTGATTACATCTATTATTCACCATCTTCTTTATTGTTTTGTTGATGTCAGTTATATAACTTTGGTAGTATCTTATTGTTTGTTTTGTCTGTGGCTTAGGGGATAGTGACTCGGTCTATTAACCCTGACGTTCTGAGTTTGAATCCCACACCGGACAGGTTGGTTGTAAATTGTTTCCTGATTCATCATTTTGTTAGGTTTATATTTGAAATTTAAAACAAAAGGACGAGGACACCACCCGTTCAAAAGCAATGGCAAACTACTGAACGTAATTATGCCTAGAAAATCACAAAGCCTTAAAAAGCTGGGATTGATTCGTAAAGTCCTATAAAAGATATGCAATTAACTTTATATTACCTATATAACGTTGTTAGTATCTTATTGTCCATGAACAACAGTTCTTCTACTTTGGGTACATTTGACTTCTTTCACTATATTATATTTTTACATCAAGCTATGGGGAGTTCTCTCAAGGAACTCCAACTGACATGAAGCTTCATAGAGGCAATCCAACTTATGATTTAGACGAGCATACGAAACCGAACGCAAACAAGAAATATATCTTTAGACAATGTTCCATATTTTTTTTTTCGTTATTCTTTGATTCCGTTTTGTTGTTCTTCTTCTACATCCGTATTTTTTTAACGACATTTTAGCTAATTTTGGAGGTGAATTTGCATATGTGTTGCCGGAGAGCAACGAATATTAGCACTGCAATCTACAAGGTACGTCGTAAGACGCAACTAAGTTATATTTAGGAAGCTACCATAGTAAATAAAAAGCGTTGCAGAAATCGGATAGCTGGCGGCCTACTTGTAGACGCATAACTGGCACAACATACAATCGCTCTTAAGCTTAGATCACATACAAATCACAAAGAGTGGTTAACAAGTGATCGATATGGAGCGGAAGAAGAAGAAATTGAATTTTACTTATGTTATGCTGCTTATCTGTAATCGAACCTTGTTATATTTAACACATTTATTGATTGATTGATCGAGTGGTTGATTGATTGATTGATTGATAGGATAATCATAATTGCAAAGCGATAAATATCGGACTTCATTTCTTAGAAGATATTGAACGAGTTGCACAGGATAGATTGGTATGGATAAATTATTTGCAGGCCGTAGGTAACATGTAACGGTACGAAACAAATACAATAAAGCCTATTTTTATTCTCAATTTAGCAGTACACAAATGTGGGGGTAAAATCTTCTTCAAAACAAGAATTTTTAACAAGATGTGGATGTAAACAGCGTGTCATCATTATCAAATAGCTTGTTCTGACCAGAACTTTGCCACCCCAATAGTCCTTCCGAATTTCTCTCTCTCTCATGTGTCAGATGTCCCAACTCTGCAGCCGTTATATTCAAACCATCAGTTACATCCTGAATCCATCTGTTTCGTAGTCTTCCTCTTCTTCTCTTTGCTGGTATGTCTCCTTCTATGATGGTCTTCTCCAGCCCTTCTTGTCTTGAAGTTCAATTTGTTCTTTCTTATTTGTAGCAAAATATCGTAACATTGTTTAATCTTGTGTTTACTGTCGAACAAAATTTAACTGTGAAGCGTCGTCAATGTCAACAATTGCCAGAATGAGGCTCTAACAATAAAACATTCTAGCACTAAATTATTAAAAAGATGTTTACGTAACACAACTGTGAGTTAGTCTTTAGATATGAAACAAATTATTTTGTAGGACACTACCGTTTTAACATAGTAACTTGTTTTTATATATATATATATATATATATATATATATATATATAAAACTAAACTAGTTCTATAAGGAAATTGTAAGTAGTCTATTGGCAGTGAACAGGGTTGATTGGGGGAGGTCTCTGTGACGTAGTAGTTAGATGCTAGCCTTCCGTTCCATATATACTCGGTTTGCACCCTTGTAGATCCATTGCGGTATTTCTTCAGAGATATCTGATCTCAGTGTAGGTGAGATCCAGTACCTAGTCCAATCGGAGACGGACGATAATACGAAGGTCCCGTTTTTAAGTTGAGCACGTAAAAGAACCCATTTCAGTTCAGAATCGAGAAGTTCATGTTTTAAGGGCGCTGCCCGGGCAAAATTGATTAGAAATATTTTTAATAAAAATTCTTGTAAAATATTTTCCCTATCTTCTAAATTACATCGTGCACTCCCGCTGTGATCTTCCTGTGTAAGAACGAGATCTGAGCACAAATTTTTACTCACAGAAGTGCAATAATGATTGTCCTATCAATCAATCAATAAATAACCCAGTCAATCATGGATTGGTAGTACACACGAACGATGCTCAGGTTCCGATACAGTAGATACGTTTGTCATCCCAGCTGAAAAGGTGAGCTTTCCTTTCTTTAAGTTGAAGAGCTTTCCTTTCTATCGCCTGCATAGCATGTGACAGCGATAATAGGGAAAGCATATCTTCACGCAAAAAATATGTTAAAGGTGACCTACCATGCGCCTATACAACTCCTGAATTCATAGCAAATAAGCATAGTATGAATTTATAACATTTGTGTGAAATGGTGTTCCTTACTTATTTTTATAATAACATACCAACTGCTAAAAAATATGACAAATGACTTTCAAAGCTTTCATACAAGTATCTTAATTTAGAATAGTAAGGACATAAATTTCACCTGTTGTACGATGTTGATAATAATTAAACACCTTGATGTTATGTTTTGTTATTCGATCGACATATTGGGCATTCCCATGCGTGATCCGTCCTCTGCTAAAGCAGCCATCCCAAAGTCTCCTTGCTCACCGTACCCACAAGAAGTTGATTAGTATATCTTCTCTCTCTACCACGAAGAATGTCCAAACTGAATTCCTAATTCTCGCAATGGGTCCAGTGTCAGATATTCACCTTGATTTTCTTCATTTTCGATACTCCAGAAATGGTGTTTTTGTGTAAGTTTGAAAGTGATTTAGAAGTATTTTTCTCTTGAATTTCAGCACAAATTACTATCTCTCTAAAGTTTAAAACTCCAGCCAAAGTGTCTTTCTCTGTTTTCACATCAAGTTAGGGTTTTCTGTATTCGTAACAACTCGAGCAGAAGAACAGTTTCTATCTCTTAGATAGTAGAACGTTGGTTTTGTTGTATATTGAAATGTTTCGTAGGTCTATATGGCGAAGTGGTTAAGATCTTGCCTGGCGTACTGACGGCTGTAGGTTCGAATCCAGACCGAGTCACATGATAAATTTCGTAGAAGTCTCTTCAGTCAAAAGTTGTTTATAACGATTTATAACGGACTGAATCCTTTCTTTCCTTTACCAAAGAAAATGTTCTCTTTCTGTCTTGTTCTCCGTTGATTGAATCACTTCGACTCTTGTATAAGCTTAGAGTTCATGGAGAACTATCTTTCTGTCTTGTTCTCCGTTGATTGAATCACTTCGAATCTTGTATAAGCTTAGAGTTCATGGAGAACTATCTTTCTGTCTTGTTCTCCGTTGATTGAATCACTTCGAATCTTGTATAAGCTTAGAGTTCATGGAGAACTATCTTTCTGTCTTGTTCTCCGTTGATTAAAACACTTCGACTCTTGTATAAGCTTAGAGTTCATGGAGAACTATCTTTCTCTGTGAATACAACACGCTTGTAAATTCCTTAAAATTAACATTATTGCAGAAGTGTCATTTTCTGCAATTACACCACACTATTTCTTTAAATTTAATCAACACTGAAAATTAAGTGTCATTCTCTGTGATTACATCAACACCGAAAGTGTCATTTCTCTGAAACTTCAACTCAATTAAACACTTCAGATTATGAAATGTGAAGATAATTATAATTTATAGAGAAAAGTTGAATTCCAAAATTCATTTTGTTGTTAACCGAGTTCTTAAAATGTAGTTCTGTATGAGCGTATCACAGTTGATATAGACATAGATGGTGAAGATCTACATCATACAACATTCGATGCGGAGACGCTATTTCATGCAACTTCATCTGGGAAAACCCGCTAATGAATGTACTTTGTCACCAATAGTGCTTCTGTCAACTTACAGGCAATGTGTGAATCAATAGGAAATTACAAAACCCGCACAGGTTTCCAAATCTTCACGAAACAATTATTCTTGAACAGATGTGTAGTGAGAATTTCAAACATGTTCCAATTTTGACAGAAAAGTGAAAAATCCTGTCAGGAAATCACGAACGGCGAGACATTTGAAAGGAGAATTGTAAATTGACTCCTTTATTCTCAGTATTCTGTTTTGTTTATAATGGTAGTGTTTTGACGTGTGTACTGTTTTCAACGGAGATGATTCCAGTTATTAAAACAACACGGTGCGGCTGTTTGTCGTTTGCGCAATATAATTTCTAGCATTGAAATCAATCATGGATAATAATCATAATATACAACAAGTTTAGAACAGCATTTAAAAATAATTCTTGTTGTTGTCTATACAGAATAAAAACAACACAAGAAACTGAGATAAGGAGATAGGAATTAACGAAAGGGATGTCACTCTGTTTATGTACAATAAAGATCAAAAGTGTGGATGGATGTTTTGTTGTTCTTTCTTAGTGAAGAATGCTTGTTTAGTTTGTTGAGAGAGTCTGGTGATGAAGTTTAGAATATTAGTAATGTAACTTGGCCAAATTCACTGAATGAAGTGTTAAACCATGATGTCTTGAATCCTTACATAAAATCAACTTGCTTTGTTATTTGTGGGTTGTTTTTTATTTATTAATAATTGCGTGAAATGTCGAGGGCGTTTTTTTTTCATTTTTACACGCGCCCAATAAAAATGGGAGATTTGTTTCGTGTAAATTTAACTCAAGTTGGCATCAATGATTAAAAGTGTTGCCGCCACTGATTTTAGTTAGTCACGACAGGAGCAAGGTAGACAGTATATACGTAGGACATATACTATTACCATGTCCGCCCGTTGATTAGGTACGGTGACGGCGAGGCAAGGGAGTTGCCATTTACTGCTCCAGTGGCGTAACCCATGCTGTGGTGTAAGCCGTGGTGGGACAGTGTAGGCTGATTGAGTCCGTGTGAGCTGAGAGCAGCTGTGAGGTCGGGCGAGGGCGTGCTGAGGAAGTTGTCGTGGTGGTGGTGATGAGAGAGACTGTTTTTGTTGACTGCGCAAGAGGAGTGAAGGGAAGGACCTCCTAGAGGTGAGCCTACTCCGCTGCTGCCCAGATGTTGGTGGTTGTGTCCAATAATGGACGATGACGAAGATGCTGATGAAACTGACGACGATACAGACGACCCTCCATTTCCACCACCATTGCCTGCATCCGACGTCGATTTCCCGTCCCTGATTAGCACCGGTACAGTCACTTTCCTTGGAGATGATGAGGACGAGGACGAGGTCGACGACGCTGTCGACGATCCCATGTTGTGCTTGTGGTTAGAGGAACTGTTGTGCTGGGACTGTCCTCCGCCACTAGATTCCTTCTGACTTGATGTCTCCATCTTCTCCCTATCCTTCTGCTGTCTTTTATGCTTGTACCGATGATTCTGGAACCATATTTTGACCTGAGTTGGGGTCAAACCGATACTCATAGCCATCTGCTCACGCTCAGGTGCAGAAAGGTATTTCTGAGTTTTAAACCGTCTCTCCAGCTCGTATACCTGTAGAAATAAACAAAATATATTTGTAAGTAACTGAACTAAAATAGTGGTAGTAGTAGATCTCTCTAAGTCCTGAATGATTATAGAACTGTTATGCTGAAATGTTAGAGGATCTAAAGCCAAAGAACAGACTTCATTGCGCAGGGTTTTATCCCATGTGGATCTCTATGTCTCTCCGCAGAAATGGCACCCACCTGTCGAGAGTATTGTACAAAGAACGAACTCCGTTGAGCCGGCAACAATCATAGGGTCTCAGAAAAGTGCACCCGTGAATAGAACGGCATGCTCCGATTCGAACCAACGACCTTGGAAACTCAAGACAAAGGCTTAACTACTTAGCCACAGTGACTCCTCCTCCCTTCCCCTCCTCATGTAGCTACGTTAGTGACTGTAAAGTACAATACACGAGTTACAGTCTCTATCATAGTTCTCATACCATAATATTCTTGTTATTCATTCATCATCATCATGTAGCTTGTCACTTTAGGAACTTGGCTCCCATAACAGCAGGCCTGAAGAACTCTTTATTATGTGCAAGTTGACCGGCATCAGCAGCAGTCATTCTCAGATCGTCAACCACATTCTGCAACCATCGTCTTCTAGGTCTTCCTCTCATTCTTCCTCCGGGCACCATTCCCTCCACAATTATCTTCTCTACGCACTCATGTCGTTTGATGTGGCCGAAATATTTAATGTTCTATTTTTATGTTCTTTAATAGCCAACTCTTTTTAACACGAAACCTGCACTGAGGTGGACACCAGCGGGTAAACAAAAACCAGGAAGACCCAAAACGAGCTAAATGAGGACAGTAGAACAAGAATGAAAGAAATGAATGATAGCTAGGAACAGAACACGGAGGATAACAGTGAAGAATCGCGTGCATTTAGTGCTACCCTAAACATCAGGGGCGTCACATGTTAGAAAGAGATAGATTAAATGAGTGAATATTTTTTTTAATTGTAAAAATGTAATCTCGTACACTTTTTCTTTCTTTTATCTTGCTCTGCTTTTTACTGTTAGGCGTAGCAGGTTTAAACTGATGGTTGGTTTCCGAGATAGTGCACGTTCGGTCGCTTGATACACTGTGGTATTGTGGAGCTTTCAGATTTCTGTCAATCTATCAATCCATCTTTTTGTTGGTTTGCCTCTTCTTCTTGATGATTTCATTTTCAGGATCTACGCTCTTACAACTGGTGTATTCGGGTTCGTTCTCAGCATTAGGGGCCAAAAATTGAGTCTGTTTTTCAATGAATCTAACAACAGGTGTTGTTCCGAATGTCCTTCTAGTTTCTCCATTTCTTATATGGTCTCTTCTTGTTTTATTTACGTTTTCCCAAGCATTTCATTTCACATGTGATAAAATATACGAACATAGTAAAAATAGTCAACATTTTGTTCGAAATTTCTTCGAATATTTCTTTATGTCTTCTTCTTCTTCTTTGCCTTCATTCTTTACGACCAATTTTAATCACTCTTTGTGATATTTTTTATCTTTGCCAAGAACGTGTATACGTTGCACATTGGTTTGGTAGGCCCTAAACGCATATAGTTCTACACATTTAGGACATATGCATCCGATTTCAGCTAAACCTCCTTAGACGCCTCTTACGACATGCGTGGCAGGTAACAGTGGCTCTATTCTTTACACCCCAAATTTGGGCCCGGTAACCACTCAGGCGATTTCTTTATGTAATATACGAACTTCTATGTAATTCTCCTCATTAGTTCCAAATAACTGAAACAATCTCTCAGTTTCCGACAAGGTGGTGAAACCCTCGACCTATTCTCGTCCATTGCCATGTGCAAGCAGCAACTAAGCGTCCTTTGACGTGTACTATGCATCATTGTCTGCCCTGGGTATTTCCCACTATAACCAGGTCGCTTATTCAATTGGCACAACGAGCATCAGTCGATCGATCACCGATCGATCAACACGACCTGTACTTTTGTCACTGCCTATGTTAAACTTGCACCGAGTAGGGCCCGTGCGGCAGACACCATGCCTTGTTTTTTAGAATTTACAGTAACCAGCAATAATACTCACCCTTAATCGACGAGCAATTAAAGTGAACTATTATTACTGTAAAAATCCCATGAAAAGCCTCCTCTATTATTTATTATCTTTCTCTCTTATGCCTTTCCGTTCTCAAATGGAATATGTTGCAACGTATCCCCAAAGTTTACATCAGTTTTTTGTTTAAAAATTGTGCGCTCTTAATGAATATAATGTTGAAACTGTCGCTACTGCTTGATATACTATTTGTTAGGGTGATGTAGAAGCGTCTTGCTGAATGGATTAGAGACGTGCTCCCATGTGGGCGACCCGTGTACAATCCACGGTAAGGCCAATGAGATTTTTTTCTGTTGTGGGCATAAAGAAAATCCTAACCTGAACAGCTTCACGGCGACTGCACTATCCATGCGGTCATTAAATTCCCCCCCAAAATCACGTCCCTACAGTCCTATATCGCCTAAAAGCGGTGCTACGGGCAGTAACAACAGTTTGTTTGTTTGTTTTTCTTAATAAAATAGTGTTCAAATTGTCGTTACTGTCGTTACGGCTTGTAATACCGCTTTTTGAGTGTGGTATAAGACAGTGGCCATCTGTAGCTTAGAGGTAGAGAGCTCGATCACAACCCAAGAGTATCTGGTTCAAACTCCACGGAGGACAGTTTTGAAACAAATTTGTTTCCCTTCTTGTTTAAACAATTTTAACATCTTTCTATTTTAACTATTTCAAAAACAGTTTAAAATACCCCTCTTATTTTAACGATTTTAAAACATTTAGAAACCCCCTAATTTTAACAGTTTTAAATCGTTTTAAAATATCATTAATATTTTAACAATGTCTGTGTTTTATTGACAATCTTGATTAATTATTATATAATCGTTTACAGATGTCTTTTTTTAATCAATTGATAATTTATTTATTTTAAAAATAAATTTAGACAATTTAAAGATAATGTTTACCAATATCGCACCTTTGTTCGTTAATAATTATTTGTCATATTATTTGACCATAAATAGCTACTTAGAAAAATGATGATGCTCGTCCATCACGGGTGATGATGACCACACAATTTTCAGCCAAGGGAATATAGTTGCGTTATGTTTGTCTGTGTGTGCGTAGATGACTAGCGAGCCCGCAGTGTGGGCAAGGTATACTTGCACCTGTGGGAGGTTTTACTGCCTTTCTACTTTGATGTCTTTGCTCCATCCGTGCAGTTATGCCTGCCTCGCAGGTCGAAGAACCGTGTCGAAGAAGTGTGTCCCAGGCTGATCTGTCTGGAGCACCATTCTCCCAGTTGTCGACATCTGTGCCAAAGGATTTCATCGAGTTCTTAAGTGTGTCTTTGAATCGCTTTTTCTGACCACCCTGTCAGTGTTTACCGCTATGCAGCTCACCATAGTCGTTTGGATATTCTGCAATCCGACATTCGAGCCACATGTCTTGCCCATCGTGTCTGGGACTGCATCAAGAAAGCAGAAATGCTGGAGAGAGCAGCTCTTTTTAGGACCTCTGTGTCTGGTATCATATCTTGCCATTTGATGTTCATTATTTTTCTGAGGTAGACTGTGGAAAACTGGTTTAGCTTCCTTATGAAAATAGATAAGTAGTGAAGCAAGGAAAACAGAAAAGAAATAGGAAAATAAACAAAACAAATTTAGAAAGCGGAGGAAAGTTGGAACAAGAAAAAGTGAAACTATTTGAGAAAATAAAAATAGATTACCGAATGGTAAAGCAAACCCAGTGGAGCTAGGGAAAAAAGAAACAAAGAAATTAAAAAAAAATGGAAAATGTGAGATGAACTGAAAGTAAAGTAGGAAAAAATCTCAAGTGTGAAAAAAATAGTTGGAGAGAAGAAAAACAAGAAAAAATAGAAATTAGATAAGGGGAATAATAAGAATATTCCTATAAAAGAAGGGGAAGAATAATAGAAATATTATTATTAAAAAAAAAGAAACAATTAGCAACTCGAAAAGAAGAGAAACTGAAAAAAAAGAACTACAAGTAATACAAATTAGGGAAGAAGAGGAACTATAAAAGATGAATAAAGTCAGAAAAACTAGAGAAAATAACTTCTGAAATAGTAGAAACTAAAAAATAATATAAAAATTAGTAATACAAAAAATTAGGAAAGAAGACCAAATTAGAAAGAAGAGAATCTAGAGGAAAAATAAGAAAAAAGAGACAGTAGAAAATAAGAAAATGTAAATAAGAATAAGAGAAACACAAAACTAGTAAATAATAGAAAGTAAGAAAGAAAAAGAGAAACTAGAAAGAATAGAAACTATGGGAACAGAGGAACTAGAAAGAATAGAAGCTAGGAGAAAAAAGAAACTAGAAAGAATAGAAGCTAGAGGAACAGAGGAACTAGAAAGAATAGAAGCTAGGGGAACAGAGGAACTAGAAAGAATAGAAGCTAGGGGAACAGATGAACTAGAAAGAATAGAAGCTAGGAGAAAAAAGAAACTAGAAAGAATAGAAGTTAGGGAAATAGAGGAACTAGAAAGAATAGAAGCTAGGGGAACAGAGAAACTAGAAAGAATAGAAGCTAGGGGAACAGAGGAACTAGAAAGAACAGAAGTTAGGAGAAAAAAGAAAGAATAGAAACTAGGGGAAACAAGAAACTAGAAAGAATAGAAGCTAGAGGAAACAAGAAACTGGAAAGAATAGAAGCTAGGAGGGAAAGAAACAGAATAGAAGTTAGGAGGAAAAAAGAAACTAGATAAAAAGAAAAAGTAAAATAAACTAGAGAAGAAAAAGTAGGAAATATTAGAAACTAAAAAAGAACAGATATATATAGAGAGAATATAAACTAAATATTAAATGAAATTAGTCAAGAAGAGAAATTAGCAAAGAAGATAAACTAAGAAAATAATAGAAATTAGTAAATACAGAAAAAAATAGAAAACAATAGAAGCTAAAAAAGAAATGAAAATGGGAAATGGAAGAAACAGAAAATATTATTTTAGTCTATCTCAATAATATTCAATCAAGTGCCAACCCTGCCGGCATAGGGGATCATGTCTCTCCGCACTCTTCTCTCCTTGGTGCAGCTAATTAGTTCTAACGTTGAACTTTTGTCGACCCACGATGTTCCTCCTCTTCATCTGTCTTCCACAATCCCTGAATTTTACCTGTTATCACCAACTGTTCTAAACCCTCTCTTTGTATTATATTCCCGAAGAACCTTGATTATATGATTCTTATTGTTTTGATAATATTTCTTTGTGTGAACAGCTGATTATACTATATTGTAAACAATATTACAGAAAAGTTAAAAATAGGTTCAAAACGATATTGTAGTGCATAGGTCAAAGAACTGGACAAAAAATCAAATGTGGAGAAAATGAAAATGTTGAGGTGTCACGACAGTTAACGAAACAAAACAAATTATTTATTGAGATCAGCTTCGGTTAATTTCACTTTCATATATTTTCAATAAATTCGTTGGTTTTTGTTTTCATTAACCCTTTCTCACTTATGTGCTGATATACTGGCTCTCGTTACATTTTAATATGGCACAAAACTGATCTATAAGCTAATTCCGAATACACTGTAATATAAATGCGTCCAGGTGTAAAAAAATAAATAATACGGCGTCTAAGGGTTAATATGTCTTCTATCGTGTTATATCAGCGTCTATAACTTTATACAGTAATGCACTTTAAGGCTCGGAAAAATGTATCAGAAAATATAAAGTAATGAAGAAAGTATAGGAAAATAAATTAAGTTTTCAAACATTTATGAAAAAATGTGCATTAACTCCTTGTAGACCAGATGCCACACTACGTGGCTTTGGGTTGGACGCATTTTTACCAGTATCCGCACTAAAGGCCATTTTTTATTCTAAACATAAATGACTTGTAAAAACATTGCTTTTACCTTGGTTCACTAAAAGTTTTTAAATGTCTCTTTACTGTCACTTCTACCTGTAATAACGCTTTTTAGTGTTGTGTAGGACAGCGGGGATAGGATCCTGTGGAAGTTAATGGTCGCCTGGCTAGTGCAGTCGTCGTGAAACTATTCAAGATAAGATTTTTCTTGTATGCACCCGAAAGCAAAAATCCTTGGCTCTACTGTGGATTGAACACGGGTCCCCTACAGCTAGAGCCGAAGAGCTCTAATTCATTCAACCAGACGCTCCGGCATAGGAGCCGAGCTCTAATTCATTCAACCAGACGCTCCTCTGGATCGTTCAAGTTCTCTCTTTTTCTTCAAACTCTCCATTTCGACCACTTTTAACCTCTTTGCGTGATTTGTATGTAATCTGAGCGTAAGAGCGACTGTACGCTGTGCCAGTTATGCGTCTACAAGTAGGCCAGCACATCGATTTCGGCGATGCGTTTTATTTACTAGGAAAGCGTCCCTACATCCTATATCAGTGGTCTATTATGACATGCCTTGTAGGTCACAGTGGTACTATTCGTTGCTTCCTGCGGGTCCCGGCACCACACGGACCAGAATCTATTTCAAGAGTTAAAAAGTAACTTCAGATATTGTATGAAAGCATAATGAAGTTACATCAAGATTTGGCTAGGATTATGAAAGTGATGTTATTGGTGTAGCAAATATGATGATAGTGGTGGGCTGGTGTTACACTGAAGGTGGAGATTTGGATGACGACGTTGTTGTTAACATTTGCTTTAAATGATAATGATGTTGGGCATCTGTGGCTTAGAGATATTGAGCTCAATCCTACCCAATTAATACATGGTTTAAACACCCCGGCGGGTAGTTTGGAAGCAAATTTGTTCTCGTTGATTTGTATGAACGGTAAAAATATCAACATCACCGTTCAGAAAGCACTGGAAAACTACTGAACGTATTAGTGGTGCCTAGAAAAAATCAACGACTCGTTTACTGTGGTTGATGGTGACGTCATATAAAGGATATGCTACGATTTTCATTTCATAATGGATTTGGTTTTAGAAGGATATTGAATCGAGCTTAGGAGGTTGATATGATGATGGTGCTGGTGTTGGTATGGCATGATGATGGAGTTCTGAACTGGTAGTTGTGAATTATGATGTATTGAGACGTATTGATAACAATGGTAGTGAACATGACGATGATAAAGATGATGAGGATGATGATATTAAAGGGGTGTGGTACTATGCTGGTGACCGACGTTGATAAATTCAACACATACAAATAAAATCTAGCTAAATATATAGCTACACTGGCACCAACCTGTCCTTGTGAAAAGAGAACCCTCCTTTTTCGTCTTTGAGCGATAGAAAATCCAGCCATGCCGCCTTTGGTTGGGTCCCCGAGGTGAGACATTCCGAGGGCAGGGTTGATTCCTGACGACATGCCGCCCATGCCACCCATAGAAGAAGCCATGCAGGAGCTTGGGCTCATTCCAAAACGTGAGACTGAAAAGAGTTAATGTCATGATAACATTGAATGCGTAAAATGATAAAACATCAGCAATAACTATAGCAATAACAATACTAATCAGGGTCGTCTACATACGTTTTTCCAGGAAGGTAAATTTACTTCCTGCACCAAAAAAATTTCAAGTTGACAGTTTATTATGCGGAAACGCCCGAGTAGTTACCGATACCGAAATTGAGGTGTAAAGAATAGAACCACTGTTACCTACCACATATGTCGTAAGAGGCGGCTAAGGAGGTTGGGATTGGGGCTAGTTACCACACACCGTAAAAAACACGATGACTACAAAGTGTCTTAGAAGAAGCACACACAAGATCACTACCCCCCCCCCAACTTTATAAAGAAGTAAATGTGGAAGAGAAGAAGGAATCTCAAGATATCACCGATTTATACGAGTGTTGCAGATTAGGTACTCTCCTCCTTCCAGGACAGAAATCAGATGTCTTTGAACTATTACCGTAAACACTCATTCAATGTACGTACTACATTTATATAAATTTACGTTTAAAATCTAATAATATCAAATTTCTTGCTACTTTATTTGTACGTAGCAAGACACTTGTTGCAAAAGCTCGCAATTTGTAACATATTTTCCTCAATTATTATTCCGCTATTCTAAATAACAATCCCATTTTTTAAACTGCTAAACCACACAAAAACATGAACCATGTATCTGACACAATTCTTCAAAAGCCGACCCTCTTCATTTTAGTACACACAAGAGCTCTTCAAACTCCTCGGTTATCTCAAGAGCTATGAAATATTTACTTTCCAAAGATCCATTTTTATCTTGGTTTAGGAATAATTTTCCGTTTTCTTAACCGTTTGTCGTGTTTTTATCCTATTGCAGGCTTCGGTGACACAAAGACTTAAAATCCGATGTGAGAAACAGAGGCAATGTTGTTATCTGAGATAACTTTAAAGTTGTTTCTTGTATATTATGCGAATTCTTTGTATTTTATTTTGTTTATACGTGGATTTCAGTAATAAATATGTGTATTGTTCAACACAATTCTTGTTCTATTACCTCTACTTCTGTTTCTGCTGTTGATACCATACATGTTGATTTCAGTAATAAATATGTGTATTGTTCAACATAATTCTTGTTCTAATACTTACTTCTGTTTCTGTGTTGATACCACTACTACTACTGTTTGATTTCAGTATAAATATATGTATTGTTCAACATAATTTTGTTCTATTACTCTACTTTGTTTCTGTTGATCCCAAACTATACTACTGTACTACTCTACAACTAACTACCACTACTACAAACTACTACACTACAGATACTACTACTACTACAACTAATACTACTGATACTGCTAACTAATTCTACTTCCTTTACTACTACTATTACTAGTGCTGCTATTGCTACTACCTCTACTACAGCTACTACCGCTGCTACTAAATACTTCATCTACTATTATTGTGAATTCTACTACTATTGCTACTACTACTACTACTTCAACTATTACTTCAATTACTACTATTACTACTACTATTACTACTACTACTAAAACTACTGATATTGATGATACTACTACAACTAGCGCTGTTATTGCTACTGCTGCTACTATCGCTACTACTAAATATTGCTTCATTTACTATTTTTGGGAATTCTACAACTATTACTATTACAACTACTACATTTCTACTACTACTGCAACTAACACTACTAATATTGCTACTACCATTACCATTACTACTACTCCTGCTGTTACTAATAATTTTTCTTTAGTTCACCACCTATGAGTTCATGCTTTGTGTAGAACATGTCTAAGAGCGACTAGGAACTCGATCTCCCTACACTGAGATAAGGGGTCTCCGGGAAAAAATATCCCGATGCTCCACGAGGGAGCAAACCAGGTACCTTTGAAACGAGAAGCGAACACATAACCTCTACGACACATAGATCCACTACTAACCAAGCGATTACACCAACAATTCTATATGAGTGTGAATATGATCACGTTTCGGATAGAAGCAGACATTAATATCTACAGATTCTCTGCGCCCTCATTGTGCTTTTGAACTCGCTCGGGATTTTATGACGCATTTCAGCAAGTTTAATATCATAAGGCAGTCCCTGGAGATGCCATTGCTCGAAAGGAAGTGTATTACACTGGTCTGGAAGATCCAGTCCGTGTTTGTTACGCTCTGAGTGGAAGAAGAAAAGAGTTTGAACACATTTAGATAACTGGAAATATTAACTGAAAAAATGGGAAAATAGAACAAATGTGGTGAGGGTAATGTGGTGAGGTAATGTGGTGAGGGTAATGTGTGGTGAGGGTAATGTGTGGTGAGGGTAATGTGTGGTGAGGAGTGAGGTAATGTGTGGTGAGGGTAATGTGGTGGGGTAATGTGTAGTGAGGTAATGTGTGTGAGGGTAATGTGGTGTTGGTAGGGTAATGTGTGGTGAGGGTAATGTAGGGGATGGTGAGGGTAATGTGGTGAGGGTAGTAGTGTGTAGTGAGGGTAATTGTGGTAAGTGAGGGTAATGTGTGAGTATGAGGAGTATAAAACACAGTGACAATGAGTTGAAGTTGCACAAGCGATCTGAGTTCAACCTCCGGTGCATAGTGGATTGTTATATCAGCTGTGAGTGCGGCTCAATTTCGCGGGCTGGCATAAAAACCACAGGTTTTCCAGATTTACGGTGTTCGTGGCACCGAACCGAAGGGCTACGATGCCCATGACACCGAGCCGAAGAGCTGAAAGCTCAAGTGCTTCTGGATCGGAAAAAAATCAGAGTGTGTAGGACAACAAATATGAACAATAAAAATTATCTCATTTCTATTCCAGAATCCAAGCTATTTTCGACAGAGGCGGAGCCGTATTGGAAAACCCGGTGCAATGAAGTCAATCCTTCATCTTTAGTCTTTTAGACTGACTTTCAGCTGTATAAATTAGAGAACCAACTAAGGAGGGAACAGAACACCCTCACTTGATGACTTCGTGCACAAATCCATCTTACTTTTACAAACAATGTAAAACTTTGTATTCAAATTGACCTTCTCGGTCACCCGGTCACCTGATCCATACACTTCACTCGACAGTGATTCCCCTTGTTTGAATAAACCCAACCGCAAAATTTATTGCGTGTTTATAAACGGCCCATGCAGTTCAGGTTGTCATAAATTATACCAGACCCGTAGTTATATGGTGACAAATGACTGCAATCCGGTCCCAAATTTAGTGGGTGTATTCCATATTTATGCCATGGCGCAACTGACAATAATATTGAGTTGAGCGGGGTTTTGTGGTGACAAAAACATGATGATGGATTCTATAGGCAAGGTTAAATATAAGATAAAATTATAGATAACAATTTATATGATAAGTTACTAAACAGAAAATAGCACACAACAATCTTTCGCCTGAGAACAGGTCACTGCAATCTCAACCATCACATGTACAGAATAAAATCTGCTCAGGTAGCACAGTGGGCATGTCAGACAGACACACAGACTCCAGAGCATATCCTGCAGTCATGTCTATCATACATACACCAACGAAACGAAACATGGCCTCATGAACGAAGCTTACAGAGTAAGCTATGGGGAACTCTCGAGGAACACCAACTGACATGCAGCTTCATAGAAGCAACCCCTCTCATGGTTTAGATGAGCATACGAAGCCGAACGCAAAGAAGAAGATATGATGTTTATAGATAAATTTGAAAAATAAGAAGAAGACAGATAAATAAAGACATAGATACAAAAATTGATGAATGAAAAGATAAGTAATTAAGATCAGCCAATCAAGAGGTACAGATGAGAATATGAATGGCAGGATTAGGAAAGTCCGATAAACCTTTGCTAGCTATCCTGCAAACATCGTAGAAATCTACTGCCATCTATACTAAAGCAAAGCATAAGATTTTCAGCTCAAATGTGAAATAGGTGTTGCTGTATGGCTCGCAAACGTGGCGAGCCACCAAGTTAAATAAATATAACATTCACACCTTTATCAAAAGATATCTTCGACGTATTTTCACACTGAGATGGTATGACAAATTTGCAAAGACAGAATTGTGGATAAGATCAAGGCAGGAACATACGATGACCTAAGTTAAGAGACGAAAATGGCGATAAGTCGGGCATACCCTACAGAAGATGGAATCGAGTGTTAATAGTCAGGCACTTTAGTGAAACCCACAGGAAAAACCAACATGAGACTCTTCAACCACAGCCAACTCTAGATAACTAGGCCAGACAACTGACGGGGATTCCCTGACTTAGATCAGAAAAGGGGTCTGGAAATAACAGATGTTTGATAGAACACTGCACGCTTTTATGCAATTTTACTCAATTCTGTGAGTCTACGGTTATTTATTGGTGAAAAATTGTAATAATATTGATATTCCTTATTGTTAAACTTAACTTGTTGCATAATAAACTTTGATTTAGCATTTTGTGTTGATTTTAAAATGAATTCGTCTATATACACCAATACTGGAATGCGAGGTCACGTGGTGTAGTTGGGGTCTGATTTCCCATAACTCTTACCTGAGTCCGAAGGCCCATAAGTTTTTATAGTTGGCTCTCCTTAAACAGACCTGAAGAGGTAATCTTTTGTCTATTGACGGAACAGTGGGTATATTTTTAGAATATTTATAAATATATTTATATTTATGTGTAGCTCTTTAAAAAAAAAAAAAAAAAATTTTGTCAATGAAGGAAAACAAGCGACCATGACACAAATTGACAACATGAAACATGGCTACGTGCCGAGAAATAAGTCCGGAGTTCGGACACGCCACAACTTTACGATAAGATGACGGGCTACGCTGCTCACCTGGGGACCAGGTGAGTGGATTTCTATTTCCTCGGCCTTTTAATCGCTGAAACTGTCACAATTAAACCTGGGAGTAATCTTGCCAGCAATATGCTATTGTCTGTGTGAAAACAAAGCTTGACAATTGTAATGCTATCTGGTTGAAAATCTGTCTTATGTTTCTACTTCTTCTTCTTTTCGTTCACCCGATGAATTTATGAATTAAGGCCTAGTCTAATATGTCGCTTCTGACTGATTTTTGTGTGAACCTTGCTTTCCTTATCAATATCCCTCGCCATTCAGGCGGGTCTTGAGGACTAATGGCAAGTGGTTCGGTCCACACGTTTCCTGTAACGATCACACTTGAGGATCTAATCTTCAAGTACCTCTGAAGATGGCGAAGTGTATTACTGGATGCCTGTATGGCGAGGGACACCAGTAAAAAGGCAAGCTGGCTTCACGCAAAAATCAGTCAGAAGCGCAATATCAGGTGTCCTGACTAACGCCTGAATTCGCAGTGGGCGATCGCAGAAGAAGAAGAAAGAAGAAGACGAGGAAGAGATAATTTTCTTCTATGGTTCTTCTTCTCTCTATTCCTTCCTTACATTCTTCAACAAATACGTATCTTCAACAATTCTCCTCCAACAAGATACGTAGTCTTCAACAATTCTCCTCCAACAAGATACGTATGTCTTCAACAATTCTCCTCCAACAAGATACGTATGTCTTCAACAATCTAGTTTAGTTAATTTCATGTCTTTCCCACCGCATCTATTTCTTTTTTCTATAGTTCGTCTTCATGTCACTTTAAGTCTTCCCTTACCCATCGTCACACATAGAATCCATTGCCCTGTCACATTTGGGTATTTGGTCTTCTCCATTATTAATACATGTTTCAACCATGTCACTCTCCTCCTTTTTAATTTCTTTGTTGATATTGTTCATTCTTCTATATTTATTTAGTTAATTTGTGGTTAGTTTGTCAAATTAATCTAGTTATTTGGTTCGTTAGTTACGTAGCTAGTTAGTTTATTAGTTAGCTAGATTTTTTAGGCAGTAAGTTAGTTTATTTAGTTAGGCAGTATGTTAATTTCTTGCGAAACATCTAGAACACTTTAAAAAGTTACATCTAGAGCAATGTGTTCCTATTACATTTCAACTACTACAATATTACAATATGCCTCAAAGAACAATGTTACTCTGATAGAGTCAAGCAAAGAATACAACAGGAGTGACAAATTTTACTTTTTACACAGCACACTACATATAGACTACGACAGAAACATTATACATTCGTCACCAACAAGCGGGTCCTGAGCTCAACTACTGTATAGCGACCCTGACGAGTGAAAGAGTTAATATTGAATTGTATTTTTCATAAGAAGTGCATTATCTTTGTTGATCAACACTCTCTAATATAACATTATCAAGTTTCGATCTTAGGTTGAAACGGGGGTGCACCTCTGTTTTTTTAGGATTTAACCATTTCAGTCGGAACAACAGTTACATTCATTTAAAAACAGAGAATCAAATGGTTTGGCCACTTGGTGAGAATGAAACCGAATACACCAGTTGCTAGAGCATACAACCTGAAAATGAAATCATCAAGAGGAAGGGGAGGCCCAAAAAAGATGGATTCATGGAGTTACAGACATCTTAAAACTCCCCAATATAACTGCATATCAAGCGACCGAGTGTGCACTATCTCGGAAACCGATCATCAGTTAAACTTTCTACACCTAGCAGCAACAAAAACAAAGCAGAGAATGACAAAAGAAAGAAGTAAAGAACTATGTCATCACGTAATTTTGTTGCCCTGGACGCTCTTACATTGCAACGTACACTGAACTAGCCGGTGCATTGGCTCTCCGTCGTGGTAGTGTTAAAAAAAAAGTATCGTAAGCTAGTACATAGTCTCAGAATGAGAATGGGTTAATCGACTAAATAATCTAACTGAGACAACATTCGATGCGAAGATGAGACTTAATCTGATCTGACCTGATTTGATAACAAACACACAGGTTTGACAACAGTCGAAAGCCGTAGTTCAAATAAAATGTGTTATGTTACAGACTTATATTGGTTGGTGTTTGACATCAATCGATTGTGTAGAAGAAGGAAGGTCACTATAGAAGTGTCTCACATTCTCAAGACAAACACCACTTGGACCGGATCAGGGATTGTAGCTTTGTGAAGGAGATAGCAAACTGGGGAGCAACAGGCTTGGAAAAATAGCAGCGAACTGATAATTGGTTACAGGAGGGGTTAAAGATCAGGAGATTTCGAGGGATCTTGTCATCCAGATAAGTAGGAGACTAAAGACTTCAAACGATAACGGATTAGAAGACAAGGTTGATAAGTATTGTAGTATTGTTCCCTTCTATTCTTTTCTTTCAAAAATTGTTTCTTTATTCGAGATTCTGGATTAGTTAAAATCGGTCAAATATCGTGGACACAGATATAAGCAAATACATTTATAATTCACGAATCGTCCCTGTAGTTCAGGGCTGCAAGGCGAGCAAAGAGTAGTTACACTACCACCTACAAAGCATGTCGTAAGAAGTGACTGAGGTAGGGGCTTAGGGAAGCTACCCTAGTAAATAAAAAGCGTCCTAGAAATCGGATGTGCAGGCCTACTTGTAGGTGCATAACTATAGCACACGTACAATCGCTTTTACGATCAGATCACACACAAATCACACAGAGAGGTTAACAAGTGGTCAAGTTGGAGCATTCAAAGAAGAAGAAGAAGAAGCAAGCAAGCAAGCAAGCAAGCAAGCAAGCAAGAAGAATAGAGGAATAAAACATTGAAGATTGTTGGTGTTTCAAATAAAATATGACAATGAGAAGTAAGCTATTTTTAGTAATACCAAACATTATAATTGCTAAAGCAGGCCTGTAGATAGCAACATGACAAGAACCCATGATGACCCAGGTTAAGAGGTGAACATGGCGGTGGGTTGGTCCATGGCCTCCAATAATATGCGGCTGACGGGCTCATGTAAAAATTATCGGAAATAAGACCGCAACCGTCGCGTGACCACGCATTTCATTTGTTGTATAAAGATCAATTCATTGTTAAAACAACACAACATACTAAATCTAGATTAAATTATGTTACAATTAGTTTAACCACAGCCAACTCTAGATAACTAGGCCAGACAACTGACTGGGGATTCCCTGACTTAGATCAGAAAAAAGGGTTGGAAACTGTAGATGTTTGATAGAACACTGCACGCTTTTTGGGCAATTTTACTCAGTTCTGTGAGTCTATGGTTATTTATTGGTGAAAAATATTCATAACATTGATATTCGTTACTGTTAAACTTAACTTGTTACATAATATAACTTCGATTTAGCATTTCGTGTTGATTTTAAAATGAATTCGTCTATATACACCAATACTGGAATGCGAGGTCACGTGGTGTAGTTGTGGTCTGATTTCCATAATTATTACCTGAGTCCGAAGGCCCATAAGTTTATAGTTGGCTCTGGTTTAACACTGAGCAATATCAGTATTATTAATATTTGTCATCAATAAATAACCATAGACTCATATAATTGAGTAAAAATAAAAAAAAAGCTTACTGTCTTCTATCAAACATATACAAAAACTAGCCCCCATTAACATCAATTTTCTATTTACTATCTAAGCTATTCTGCCTTCTGTTGCCGGAGACCACGGTCGGGCATACCCTACATAAGATACAGTTGATTGTTACTAGGTAAGTACTTGAGTGGGTCCCTCAAGGGGACTACCTAAACAGACATGTAGAAGAAGCCATCTTAATGAACTGAAGGAAGCTTGGCTGTTCTAGAAGGCTATAAAACCAGCCAGAGACCAGAAAATGTGGGATGTCATGGGAGCCAAGTTCCGACAAGAACAATGCGATTTTTGGAAACCTACACATCTGAGGTGATCAGACCGGATTATATCAGATCAGGATAAAAACGTGAAGAGGCTGCGATACAAACAGTAAACGTCCTTGTCTGTATCGAATTGTTCGAATTTGTCATATTTAATCATTGATTAATTAGTGACATTGAAAGATGATTCTACGACAGAACTTGTAGAACGGTAGGAGATTTACATGTGCACACATTTCTGCTATAGATATTCATACAATACTCGACACTCAGGGCGCAGAGCACGAGGCAGGTCAAGAACACGATGGATAGATAACATCTAAGAGTCCCTGCGAAAGCATGGACTGACAACGTCAAGCGCAACACACCTAGCACAAGATAGAAAACTAACTCTTCCCACTGCGCTTCACGGCAAATATGGTTAAGATAAGATAAGATAATCATTTATTTATCCTTGCTGACGTAATTCTGCAATATACCTGTCATTGTCCATACCGACTGACAAGAACAAAATAATAATGACCCCAAAAACTAACAACTTGGTAACCTCTGATTCAGTAGGCGGTAAAGAACACATACAAGTGACAGGAAGAAGACACCTCGTGAAAAGAAGACACCCCTGACTTATAATAACATAACACGCCTTATATTTAGCAACAGTCTAAAACTACAGTGTTGACGTTGCAAGCAAATCCTAAAATACATAATTTTGTATGCATAAGAGAACAATCTTTGAAAAAGTTGCACCCGTTGAACTAGACATTAAACTTACACCTGGTTTTCTTCATGTTGTTTAAAGAATACCTGAATATTTTAAAGTTTACCTGTTGAGAATGTTCTTCAGTCTAAATTTGTTTAATTTGTGGTGAGATATAGTATCGGCACCTACAGTGTTTCCACTAATTAAGCGATAGTTTTTGTCCTGACACTGTCAGACATTTCTTAGGATGAAGAAGGTAACACTATAGAAAAAGAAAGGAAGCTTACATTCTGTGATGTTTGTTCTAAGGGTTTCTGTGGTGTAGAGGTTAGGTGATCGTCTCTGGTGTATAAGGTACCAAGTTCGCTCTCTCGAAGAGCGATCTGGAACATTTTCCAGAGATCCTTCATCTCAGGGTAGGGTGAGATCGAGTTCATATTCATATCGGAGAAGGACGATAAAACGCTGGTAATTTGAGCACGTAAGAGAACCCTTGACAGTTCACAATCGAGAAGAGCAGGCTGGAAAGTCGCTGCTCAAGCAAAATTCACTAAAAAGATTAAACAATAAAATTTCCAACAAATATTTTCACCATCTGCTAAATTACATCGGGAACCGTCGCCGGTGCTACGGAATTCAACCACTGCCCTGAGATATTTGATATATTAGAAATAGATCGGAGTACGCATGGTTACTCAACAAAGTACACTGATGATGGACTTATCAATCAATCAATCAATCAATCAATCAATCACACAGAAAACTGCTCATTCATTTTCAAATTAATACTTCCCATTTGATGATTTCCAAAGTATGACTTACCATTTGATCATTTATTATAAATTTAATTAATACATGTCGTATCTTTCCCTTTTGTTCAATCTATTAACAAAATGTATATATATATTTAACAATATACGTATAGTCATATACATTTGATCAACCTACCCTCTGTTTATCTTCTTTCTATCCAGCTACATTTTACTACCCGACGTAAGGAAAAGTAGGGAAAAAACCCACCCACATCTTGTGTGTCCACGCTGTATTTGCCTCCAGAGTGTTACGTTGTCAACCAGGGCCCAGCAAATAGGAACAAGGTTTATGTTCCATTGACGCGACCGACGTTTCTGTTTGGCGTCGGGGTTTCTCTTAAGGCAAAGCTCATTTAATGTTGACAGGAGGGCAAACAGGACATATTTTCTTCCATTTTTTACAGTGTAGACGGCAGAGATTCGGACCTGACAAGATTTTCCCCAAATTAAGAACATCCATATTATATCCATGTTTCATGTTGGCTATCATTTTTGTATTCTTTAAGTGAGATATCATTTTTTCCCCCTCTCTTTGCTCGCATGATATGGATTCATGTTACGCACATTCGCCCGTGTGGCGCCGGGGCCCGAAATGGAGGCAAAGAATAGTATCACTGCGACCTTCAAGGCATGTCGTAAAAGGCGACTGATGTAGGACCTAGAGAAGCTACCCTAGTAAATAAAATGCGTGGCGGAAATCGGATGTACTGACCTACTTGTGTACATAAATGGCACAACGTACAATCGCTCTTAGGCTCATATCACATACAAATCACACAGAGTGATTAACAAGTGGTCGATATGTAGCGTTTGAAGAAGAAGATATTATGCACGTTGAACGGCAGAGTAGTGTTTGGAGAGAACGGTAATGGAAGGCATGATTCCTGAAGCACAAGGCAGGAGCCGACCAAGACGAATTTGGCATTGTTCATTCCAGGTCATTCCTACCTATTTACTTTCTCTGTCTCCGTGTTTCCATTCGTCTCCATGTCTCTCTAGGTCTTTCCTTGCCCTCTTGCAATTTGAATTTCATTTCAGAACTGCAGGTAGGTGTGTCTGGCCTTCATTTTTAATGTATGTTCCAACCATTTCCATCTTTTCCTTTTTATGTTCCCGTTGATATTGTTGATGTATGGGTGTCTAGTGATCTCAGTATTAGGTACTATATGATCTCAGTATTAAGTACTATATGATCTCAGTATTAGGTACTATATGATCTCAGTATTAGGTACTATATGATCTCAGTATTAAGTACTATATGATCTCAGTATTAGGTACTATATGATCTCAGTATTAAGTACTATATAATCTCAGTATTAGGTACTATATGATCTCAGTATTAGGTAATATATGATCTCAGTATTAAGTACTATATGATCGCAGTATTAGGTACTATATAATCTCAGTATTAGGTACTATATGATCTCAGTATTAAGTACTATATGATCTCTGTATTAGGTACTATATGATCTCAGTATTAGGTACTATATGATCTCAGTATTAGGTACTTATGATCCTTAACGTATCTCGGAGAATTGATTCATTGACGTCTTCTTCAAAGTCCTGATCTCAATTATCTAATTTTCCTTGATTTTATAGTTTTCATAGCCAGATCTCTAATATCAAGCTCGTTGTAGAACAGTAGCATTCGTTTTTTTGTCTCAGTATTAAGTACCTATTGATCTATTTGCTTTATGATCTAGTACTTTCTGTAGAATTTGATTTTTCGTTGTCTATGATATTCTAAGTACTTTTCTGTAGAATTTGATCTTTTCTCAGTGTCTATGATATTTAAGTACTTTTCTGTAGAATTTGATCTTTTCAGGTCCTATATGATTAGTATTTCTTAAATGATCTCCAGTATTTTGTACTTTGTAGAATTTGATCTTTTCGCTGTCCATGATATTCTAAGTACATTTTCTGTAAAATCTGATTTTTTTCTTGTCCATGATATTTTAAGTACTTTCTGTAGAATTTGATCTTTTCGACTGTCTCATGATATTCCTAAGTACTTCTCTTTGTAAATATCTGATCTTTTCTCATGTCTATGATATTTAAGTACTTTCTGTAGAATTTGATCTTTTAGTGTCTATGATATTCTAAGTACTCTTCTGTAAGAATTGATCTTTTTCTTGCTGTCTCATGATATTTTATGACTCTTCTGTAAATCTGATCTTTCAATGTTCCTATGATATTCTCAAGTACTCTTCCGTAAAAATTCTGATCTTTTCTCTGTCCATGATATTTTAAGTACTCTTCTGTAGAATTTGATCTTTTCCTGTCATGATATTCTAAGTACTCTTCTGTAGAATTTGATCTTTTCACTGTCTATGATATTCTAAGTACTCTTCTGTAAATCTGATCTTTTCCTGTCCATGATATTTTAAGTACTCTTCTGTAGAATTTGATCTTTTCGCTGTCCATGATATTCTAAGTACTCTTCTGTAAAATCTGATCTTTTCTCTGTCCATGATATTTTAAGTACTCTTCTGTAGAATTTGATCTTTTCGCTGTCTATGATATTCTAAGTACTCTTCTGTAGAATTTGATTATTTTCGCTGTCTATGATATTCTAAGTACTCTTCTGTAGAATTTGATCTTTTCACTGTCTATGATATTCTAAGTACTCTTCTGTAGAATTTGATCTTTTCACTGTCTATGATATTCTAAGTACTCTTCTGTAAAATTTGTTCTTTTCTCTGTCCATGATATTTTAAGTACTCTTCTGTAGAATTTGATCTTTTCGCTGTCTATGATATTCTAAGTACTCTTCTGTAAAATTTGTTCTTTTCTCTGTCCATGATATTTTAAGTACTCTTCTGTAAAATTTGATCTTTTCTCTGTCCATGATATTTTAAGTACTCTTCTGTAAAATTTGATCTTTTCTCTGTCCATGATATTTTAAGTACTCTTCTGTAGAATTTGATCTTTTCGCTGTCTATGATATTCTAAGTACTCTTCTGTATAATTTGATCTTTTCGCTGTCTATGATATTCTAAGTACTCTTCTGTATAATTTGATCTTTTCTATGTCTATGATATTCTAAGTACTCTTCTGTAGCATTTGTTCTTTTGTCTGTCCATGATATTCTAAGTACTCTTCTGTAAAATTTGTTCTTTTCTCTGTCCATGATATTTTAAATACTCTTCTGTAGCATTTACATTCAAAAAGGATTTTAAGCCGAAGGATTGACTTCATTGCACCAGGTTTTACCCATATGGCTCGGTCCCTCTCCGCAGAAATGGCACGCCACCTGCGGAGAGTTTGCACAAAGAACTAACTCCGTAGCTCCAGCAACAATCCTAGGGGTCTCTGGAAAAAATTGCACTCGTGAACAGAAGGCCGCGGTCCGGATTGGAACCCACGACCTTCGACTCAAAGGCATGAATAATTTTCTCCGCCGCTTTGTTAATGTTCCATGTCTCACAAGCATATATCATATATCAACTAATTTATGAAAATGTCATATGATAATTATCCTATATGTAATATTACATTTGTAGTGTATCGCTTCTTCAATAAATTAGTTACGCACTACTAATATTGCAGTGTGACACATATAAACTCAGAATTTCGTATAACACTGTGCCAGCTTGGAGGCATTCAATTGCTTATTCATTTGTTTATTTCCTATTTATTTTATCAGGTAATCATCATCATCAAGGTGCGTGTCCTTTATAGGATGTTGCTCTTTATGCAGCGCATCTGAAATTCACTCTGTCTCTAGCCAGTTCACCAACTAGGCGATTGTCATATTCATGGTTTCTTTAATATCTTGTAACCATCTTCTTCTTGGTTTGCCTCTGTGTCATGGGACCCAGCCCTCTAATATTGTTCTCTCTAGGCCATCATGTGCCGTCTATATTATTGACACTATTAATGTTCTAGTTTATATAATTGACACTATTAATGTTCTAGTTTATATAATAGACACTATTAATGTTCTAGTTTGTTTAATATATAATTCTAATGTTCTAGTTTGTATAATATAAACTTATAATGTTCTAGTCTGTTTAATAGATAATTCTAATGTTCTAGTCTGTATAAGAGGCAATTCTAATGTTCTAGTTTGTATAATAGAAACTTATAATGTTCTAGTTTGTTTAATAGATAATTCTAATGTTCTAGTCTGTATAAGAGGCAATTATAATGTTCTAGTTTGTATAATAGACACTTCTAATGTTCTAGTTGGCATAATATATACTTCTAATGTTCTAGTCTGTTTATTTATCTAGTAGGAGTTCTAGCCAGTGTAATATATAAGTGAAATGTTCTAGTGTTTATGACAGACAATTCTAATGTTCTAGACCAGCGCTTCCCAAAATTTACATTACCGTGGACCCCCCCCCCTTTAAATACATAAAGCTGCCTCGGCCACCAAAAGTTTCTATATATGAAAATCTTCTAGCGATGGAGTTATTATTACACCACACCAACAGTCAAGCTGGCTCAAAATTTTTCATTTTGTCCTCTCAGACACTTAGACTCCGGTCTGATCCGGATCCTTTGATTTCACAGTGGAACTATTTTACCACTGTTGTTATATATATTTTAAAAAAAAATATTTTTTCTGTTTGAAATGTCAAAGATCATAATATTTCTTCAAGCTCTTGAGGACCACCTGTGAGTACCTCGCGGATCTCCGGGGTTCCGTCTACCTCAGATTGGGAAACGCTGTACTAGACTTTATGACATATAGTTCTAATGTTCTTTTCGTGTGTTAGACCGGATTATCTTGGGCATAAACAAACGTAGACAATACAACACGTCACTATTATCTATCTGTTCTGGTATTTCAAAAAGTCAACCTTTATTACAAGTCTTTCGTTTCAGTTACACTAATAATTTCAATACAATATGAGCAGTCTGTTTCTGATTTCATTTTCTTCACCAAATTCTCATCGCAATTTTTAATGAAATAAATGTGTTTGATATTGATTGGTTACGGTCATCGCATCCAATGCCAGTGTTACCAGGGATAACCAATGACAACATTGTGGGCGGAACTTAAGATTGAAAAAAAATGATTTCGGTGATGAGTGACAGTTGTGGTCGTGTGCTTCTAAGGGAGCATGAAAGGTTAAGTTAGGTTAAGTCACTGTGTACAATGAGAGCTTTTGTTCTAGAATGTACCAGGACAGAGAAACAGAGAAGGGTTAGACAAGAAAAAGGAAGAATAGAGCTAGAAATGAATATTGGATTAATTGAGAAGATAAAGAAAAAACATGAAAAGAATGGTATAGAACAGAAATGGTGAATTATTGCTGAGGGCCTATACTCCAGAGGGAGCTGAGAGTCAAACTACTTATGGTTCCCGTGACTCGCTGATTCTTCTTCTTCTGCGTTCTCACTAGATTGGGATTTCGGATTCTCTAATAAAGGCAACCGTCTGACTCAGATTATCAGCCACGCCATACAGTTTGTCTTGGACGCTAGTGTAAGTGGGCCACCTCTTTCTTCTCAAGTCTGCACACTGGGGCAGTTCTGTAGGATATAATTCCTATGATTTCTTCTTCCCCGTTTGTGCCGACCTCTTCCCGCAGTAAGTGTTGGCCACCCTCGTGATGGTAAGTCTGACATTCTTACTGCGTGGCTAAATCTCTGAGACAGATTGGCGACCGTAGAATCCGTTATCCCATTCCTCATTGTGAGGGTCGTTGCACCATGTTATGCGCCTTACAGCCTGGTGCATCCGTTTTCTGCAAGCATTTGTTTCGGGTTAGCATTCCCTAGCGGACACGTGCATCCGATTTCAGTCAGACCTCCCCAGTCGCCTCTTACGACATACATGACAGGCAACAGTGGTTCTATTCTTTACACCCCAAATCTGGGCCCCGGTAACCACTCGGGCGGACTCGCTGATTAAGCACACTCCTAACTCTGCCCCTAAGACATCTAGTTCTACTTGTACAATGGGTAACTCCAAACTGCTTGAATCGCAACATCTATTTTAGTGTCCTCATCAAGCAGACAGTCGCGAAGAGACCGAAGAACATCCCCTTATCCATCTTCAACTCCCTAACAATCGATGCTGTTGATGCAAGCCTGTCCGCTCACTCATTACCGCAAACACCCGCATAACCAAGGACCGTATATCCACGTTAGCCGCTGGAGTTTAGAAACTTCTATAGACGACATCCACTTATACCGAAACCTGCCTCTGCCCGCCTGCCCAGCGTGTTCGTAGCGCGTTGGACTGCGTATGACTAGTCCTCTGTGAGTGCGGGTTGAATTCCGCGGGCTGGCAGAAAAGCCACAGGTTCCTCAGATTCACGGTGTTCATAGCACCGAACCGAAGGGTTACGATGTCCATGGTACCGAGCCGAAGAGCTGAAAGCACAAGTGCTTCTGGATCGAAATATTTGTTTTTAAAATACCGAAACGTGCCATTCTGGATCTAATGAAGCATCGACTGAGAGTCAGATACAGCAACGGCCCCAGTAAATGAAGTCCAACAAACAGAAAAATAGAGACAAACAGATTTGTAAAACGAATACATAAGTTATTTTCTATTTTTACAGTGATAAACTTTCAATATTATCATTGGAAAACAGCGACCATTCTTTCTTGCATCTGTGTCTAACTCGAAATCGATAGTTCATTGAAACAAATCGATATCTTCTTCAAAAGTGCACACACGTATATTTTTGCTCTTCCTTGCATTCACCATTTTAATCTCAAGAAGTTCTGAAAGATTTTTATTAGCTTTTTAAAAGGAGAAGAAGAAAAACAAAGTGAAGAACAACAAAAATATTTCGTTAGTTTGTGTGGGAGGATTAGAGTTTAGCCATCTTTGGAAATATATCAAACAATAATCACTAAAGCACAGCCAGCGTTCACTGATTTGCTAGATACTACACTAGACGATGTATGGAAATCTACAAATCTGAGGTGGACAGATTGGATCAGATCTGGAGAAAACCGAGGGAGGCTGGGGTGATACTTAATAAATTTATTTTTGGACAAAGACACGTATGTATGGTATCATATAAGCAAGCAAAATAAATAAATAATAAAACTAACAAGAGTCCAACGTTTCGACTATAAGTCTTCTTCAATGACACATACACACACAATGAATACTAAATAAACTAAATCATGGATCTTATATAAATAGGATGGATAACTAAATATGGTTCTCAAACCATAACTGACGCACAAGTGTTGGACCTGATGAACATAGAGTGTCGACTGGTTTATTAGGTACCCCACCAACGGTTCTCAAATTTTGTCTTTTATTTTTATTCCAATTTTTATACCACTGACTAATCACGCTTGCTTTTAAATTATATTTTTGTAGGACGTTTCCTCTGCGCAGAAACATCATGTGTTCAAACCCTCGATAAGGTAAGACAAATGTTATGTTGAAAATTTTTTTTTCTAAAGATGACCTGCATATGCGTGGCGATAGCTTCGGACAAGATTCATCCTATAAGAAACCATGATTACTTATGAATTATTAAAAAGTGAACGAAAACAAAAACAAACACAGGACCTCCAAAACGGGAATAAGACATTTTAAGAACCACTGTGGAAGCTATAAATATAATCAATAAATAGACAGTGTATAAGTACTAGGGGCTTCCGGATAAAAAAACAAATTACCAAACACAGGATTCTAACCACACACCCTTATTTCTTACAGCATCAGTTGTCTAGTTCTACAATACTTATTTTTTACAGCATCAGTTGTCTAGTTCTACAATACTTATTTCTTACAACATCAGTTGTCTAGTTCTACAATACTTATTTCTTACAGCATCAGTTGTCTAGTTCTACAATACTTATTTCTTACAGCATCAGTTGTCTAGTTCTACAATACTTATTTCTTACAACATCAGTTGTCTAGTTCTACAATACTTATTTCTTACAGCATCAGTTGTCTAGTTCTACAATACTTATTTCTTACAGCATCAGTTGTCTAGTTCTACAATACTTATTTCTTACAGCATCAGTTGTCTAGTCCTACAATACTTATTTCTTACAGCATCAGTTGTCTAGTTCTACAATACTTATTTCTTACAGCATCAGTTGTCTAGTTCTACAATACTTATTTCTTGCAACAACAGTTGTCTAGTTCTACAATACTTATTTATTACAACATCAGTTGTCTAGTTCTACAATACTTATTTCTTACAGCATCAGTTGTCTAGTTCTACAATACTTATTTCTTACAGCATCAGTTGTCTAGTTCTACAATACTTATTTCTTACAGCATCAGTTGTCTAGTCATACAATACTTATTTTTCACAGCATCAGTTGTCTAGTTCTACAATACTTATTTCTTACAGCATCAGTTGTCTAGTTCTACAATACTTATTTCTTACAGCATCAGTTGTCTAGTTCTAACACATCACTTATTTCTTACAGCATCAGTTGTCTAGTCCTACAATACTTATTTCTTACAGCATCAGTTGTCTAGTCCTACAATACTTATTTCTTACAGCATCAGTTGTCTAGTCCTACAATACTTATTTCTTACAGCATCAGTTGTCTAGTCCTACAATACTTATTTCTTACAACATCAGTTGTCTAGTCCTACAATACTTATTTCTTACATCAGTTGTCTAGTTCTACAATACTTATTTCTTACAACATCAGTTGTCTAGTCCTACAATACTTATTTCTTACAGCATCAGTTGTCTAGTTTCCCACAATACTTATTTCTTACAGCATCAGTTGTCTAGTTCTACAATACTTATTTCTTACAGCATCAGTTGTCTAGTTCTACAATACTTATTTCTTACAACATCAGTTGTCTAGTTCTACAATACTTATTTCTTACAACATCAGTTGTCTAGTTCTACAATACTTATTTCTTACAACATCAGTTGTCTAGTTCTACAATACTTATTTCTTACAACATCAGTTGTCTAGTTCTACAATACTTATTTCTTACATCAGTTGTCTAGTCCTACAATACTTATTTCTTACAACATCAGTTGTCTAGTTCTACAATACTTATTTCTTACAACATCAGTTGTCTAGTCCTACAATACTTATTTCTTACAGCATCAGTTGTCTAGTTCTACAATACTTATTTCTTACAGCATCAGTTGTCTAGTCCTACAATACTTATTTCTTACAGCATCAGTTGTCTAGTCCTACAATACTTATTTCTTACAACATCAGTTGTCTAGTCCTACAATACTTATTTCTTACAGCATCAGTTGTCTAGTCCTACAATACTTATTTCTTACAACATCAGTTGTCTAGTTCTACAATACTTATTTCTTACAGCATCAGTTGTCTAGTCCTACAATACTTATTTCTTACAGCATCAGTTGTCTAGTCCTACAATACTTATTTCTTACAGCATCAGTTGTCTAGTTCTACAATACTTATTTCTTACAGCATCAGTTGTCTAGTCCTACAATACTTATTTCTTACAACATCAGTTGTCTAGTTCTACAATACTTATTTCTTACAGCATCAGTTGTCTAGTTCTACAATACTTATTTCTTACAACATCAGTTGTCTAGTTCTACAATACTTATTTCTTACAACATCAGTTGTCTAGTTCTACAATACTTATTTCTTACAACATCAGTTGTCTAGTTCTACAATACTTATTTCTTACAACATCAGTTGTCTAGTTCTACAATACTTATTTCTTACATCAGTTGTCTAGTTCTACAATACTTATTTCTTACAACATCAGTTGTCTAGTCCTACAATACTTATTTCTTACATCAGTTGTCTAGTCCTACAATACTTATTTCTTACATCAGTTGTCTAGTTCTACAATACTTATTTCTTACATCAGTTGTCTAGTTCTACAATACTTATTTCTTACATCAGTTTCTAGTCTACAATACTTATTTCTTACAAACATCAGTTGTCTAGTTCTACAATACTTATTTCTTACAACATCAGTTGTCTAGTTCTACAATACTTATTTCTTACGACATCAGTTGTCTAGTTCTACAATACTTATTTCTTACAACATCAGTTGTCTAGTTCTACAATACTTATTTCTTACAGCATCAGTTGTCTAGTTCTACAATACTTATTTCTTACAACATCAGTTGTCTAGTTCTACAATACTTATTTCTTACATCAGTTGTCTAGTTCTACAATACTTATTTCTTACAACATCAGTTGTCTAGTTCTACAATACTTATTTCTTACAACATCAGTTGTCTAGTTCTACAATACTTATTTCTTACATCAGTTGTCTAGTTCTACAATACTTATTTCTTACAACATCAGTTGTCTAGTTCTACAATACTTATTTCTTACAACATCAGTTGTCTAGTCCTACAATACTTATTTCTTACAGCATCAGTTGTCTAGTTCTACAATACTTATTTCTTACAGCATCAGTTGTCTAGTTCTACAATACTTATTTCTTACAACATCAGTTGTCTAGTTCCCACAATACTTATTTCTTACACATCAGTTGTCTAGTTCTACAATACTTATTTCTTACAACATCAGTTGTCTAGTTCTACAATACTTATTTCTTACAGCATCAGTTGTCTAGTTCTACAATACTTATTTCTTACATCAGTTGTCTAGTTCTACAATACTTATTTCTTACAGCATCAGTTGTCTAGTTCTACAATACTTATTTCTTACAACATCAGTTGTCTAGTTCTACAATACTTATTTCTTACAGCATCAGTTGTCTAGTTCTACAATACTTATTTCTTACAACATCAGTTGTCTAGTTCTACAATACTTATTTCTTACATCAGTTGTCTAGTTCTACAATACTTATTTCTTACAGCATCAGTTGTCTAGTTCTACAATACTTATTTCTTACAACATCAGTTGTCTAGTTCTACAATACTTATTTCTTACAGCATCAGTTGTCTAGTTCTACAATACTTATTTCTTACAGCATCAGTTGTCTAGTTCTACAATACTTATTTCTTACAACATCAGTTGTCTAGTTCTACAATACTTATTTCTTACAACATCAGTTGTCTAGTTCTACAATACTTATTTCTTACAACATCAGTTGTCTAGTTCTACAATACTTATTTCTTACAACATCAGTTGTCTAGTTCTACAATACTTATTTCTTACATCAGTTGTCTAGTTCTACAATACTTATTTCTTACATCAGTTGTCTAGTTCTACAATACTTATTTCTTACACATCAGTTGTCTAGTTCTACAATACTTATTTCTTACACATCAGTTGTCTAGTTCTACAATACTTATTTCTTACACATCAGTTGTCTAGTTCTACAATACTTATTTCTTACAACATCAGTTGTCTAGTTCTACAATACTTATTTCTTACAGCATCAGTTGTCTAGTTCTACAATACTTATTTCTTACAACATCAGTTGTCTAGTTCTACAATACTTATTTCTTACAACATCAGTTGTCTAGTTCTACAATACTTATTTCTTACATCAGTTGTCTAGTCCTACAATACTTATTTCTTACAACATCAGTTGTCTAGTTCCCACAATACTTATTTCTTACAGCATCAGTTGTCTAGTTCTACAATACTTATTTCTTACAGCATCAGTTGTCTAGTTCTACAATACTTATTTCTTACATCAGTTGTCTAGTCCTACAATACTTATTTCTTACAGCATCAGTTGTCTAGTCCTACAATACTTATTTCTTACACAGTCTGTCTAGTTCTACAATACTTATTTCTTCAACATCAGTTGTCTAGTTCTACAATACTTATTTCTTACAGCATCAGTTGTCTAGTCCTACAATACTTATTTCTTACAGCATCAGTTGTCTAGTCCTACAATACTTATTTCTTACAGCATCAGTTGTCTAGTCCTACAATACTTATTTCTTACAACATCAGTTGTCTAGTTCTACAATACTTATTTCTTACAGCATCAGTTGTCTAGTTCTACAATACTTATTTCTTACAGCATCAGTTGTCTAGTTCTACAATACTTATTTCTTACAGCATCAGTTGTCTAGTCATACAATACTTATTTCTTACATCAGTTGTCTAGTTCTACAATACTTATTTCTTACAACATCAGTTGTCTAGTCCTACAATACTTATTTCTTACATCAGTTGTCTAGTTCTACAATACTTATTCTTCAGCATCAGTTGTCTAGTTCTACAATACTTATTTCTTACAACATCAGTTGTCTAGTTCTACAATACTTATTTCTTACAGCATCAGTTGTCTAGTCATACAATACTTATTTCTTACAGCATCAGTTGTCTAGTTCTACAATACTTATTTCTTACAACATCAGTTGTCTAGTCCTACAATACTTATTTCTTACAGCATCAGTTGTCTAGTCCTACAATACTTATTTCTTACAACATCAGTTGTCTAGTCCTACAATACTTATTTCTTACAGCATCAGTTGTCTAGTCCTACAATACTTATTTCTTACAGCATCAGTTGTCTAGTCCTACAATACTTATTTCTTACAGCATCAGTTGTCTAGTCCTACAATACTTATTTCTTACAGCATCAGTTGTCTAGTCCTACAATACTTATTTCTTACAACATCAGTTGTCTAGTCCTACAATACTTATTTCTTACAGCATCAGTTGTCTAGTCCTACAATACTTATTTCTTACAGCATCAGTTGTCTAGTCTTACAATACTTATTTCTTACAGCATCAGTTGTCTAGTTCTACAATACTTATTTCTTACAACATCAGTTGTCTAGTCTACAATATATTTCAAGCGTAGTTGTCTAGTTTCAATACTTATTTCTTGAACATCAGTTGTCTAGTTCTACAATACTTATTTCTTACAGCATCAGTTGTCTAGTTCACAATATATTTCACCTCTTGTCTAGTTCTAAATGTATTCATTACAATCATTGTCTAGTTCTACAATATAAGCTGTTAGAGGTTGGGTGGTCATATCATGTGTTCCGTAATTTGTTTCTCTCTTTAAGCATCCTAATACTTGTACCTTTCTATCAGGACTTAAGACAGAGTGCAAGCAGGATCAGTGTCACTCCTGTTATCGTAAGTGCGATTCACAATTATCACATTTTCTTGTTCTCATCTGTGGTTAGAGGTTGGGTGGTCGTCTCTGTGTCAAAGATAATGGTAGCTCTCTGAGCCATCTGGATATTTTTCCAGAGATCCATGTCTCAGGGCAGGTGAGAAGAGTTCCTAGTCCTATCGGAGACGGACGATAAAACTAAGTCCCATGTTCATTTGAGCATATAAAAGTATCATTGGCAGTTCAAAATCAAGAAGAGCAGAATGGAAAGCCGCTGCATGTGGAAAATTCATTAGAAAAGATTAGAAATAAAATTCCTACATAAATATCTTCACAATTACATCGGTGACCCTCGCCGGTACTACGAAGTTTGTGCACTGCAGTTTAGATCTTCCTATGTAAGAAAGCGATCGGAGCACACATGGTCACTCATCGAACTGCGATGATGATGGTCCTATCAATCAATCAATCAATCAATCTCAAGACGTATTTGCTGGATTTAATCTCTTATACCAGTCTGTGTTGGTTAATATTTCTGTATATCTGAAACAAGGCATGCGGTGGAGACATCTGTTAGCGAAGTTTTACATTTTTTGGATGTGCTACTGTTGTTGTCATGCCATGTTTCTGATTCATTGAGCGTGACAGATTTCGCATTTACATTGAATGGTTTAATCTTATTTACCAGGGAAACATATGTTGAGATTAAGTCCCTCAGAAACTAAGTGAAAGTAATGATTGCCGAAATGTTACAACAATTTCAGATAAATAACACACATAGACCCTCTACTCTTAGCGGTGACGCCTCTGGCGATTAAGGCAGCAACAACAAAATTTATGTAGGGTGGCATAAAAGAAAGATTCTGGCCTGAACAGTTTTACGGCCATTAAATTCCTCAGTACATTACATTCCTCAGTACATTACATTCCTCAGTACATTACATATCTTTCTCAGTACATTACATTCCTCAGTACATTACATTCCTCAGTACATTACATTCCTCAGTACATTACATTCCTCAGGCGCATGCCTCCCTTGTACCCACCCAACTAAAACAGCGGCGTTTCATGCAGTAACGATAGTTAACATAAAACAGCGGCGTTTCATGCAGTAACGATAGTTAACGACACATGCAAACCATTCTTCTCTATTCTTGTCCGTCCTCTGTATTTTGTTTTCCAGCTATGATTTATTTCTTTAAGTTCTTGTTCTACTATTCCCCTCCATGTCGTTTCGAGTCTTCCTCGCTTTCGTTTACCCTCTGTTTTAAATCTAAGTGAATTTTTCGTGACAGAGTTAGTCTTCATTCGTATCACATTCCTCTCCGAAAGTTCACAGAACATTTGCTTTCCTATGCGCCAATTGTCCATTTTTCTCAAATGTCATAGCCATCTTGCTCTTCTACTGTTGAGCATGCCCATGATTGAAGGCAAGTGTGCACGTTGCAGTATTTCAGAGTTGGTTTTTTGTCCTACCACCTAATGTTCATAATCTTGCGGAGACATCGAAGGTGAAAGATGTTAAGTATCTTCTCGTACCTTGAGTAGGATGTCCATGTTTCTGAGCCATATAGTAAAGATCTAACTATAAAGACTCTATATATTTAAATCTTCGTTTGAAATGTTATGTTGATGGTTCGCTTTGAAATGTTGTCCCAAGCTCGCTTTGATAGTTTGCCGAATGTAGTAGCCTCACTACCGATTCGAGCGTTGATTTCTTCATCAAGAGGAAAGCTGACAGTGACCATTGACCCAACATTGTAGCAGAATTTCAGAACTGATGGTAGATGGTTACCCGCCAGTGTAGATGGTTACCCGCCAGTGTAGATGGTTACCCGCCAGTGTAGATGGTTACCCGCCAGTGTAGATGGTTACCCGCCAGTGTAGATGGTTACCCGCCAGTGTAGATGGTTACCCGCCAGTGTAGATGGTTACCCGCCAGTGTAGTGGTTTACGCCAGTGTGTGCCGGTCCACAAGGAAGCAATAAATTGTACCATTGCGACATACAAGGCGTAAGAGGTGACTGATGTACGATCTAGGGAAGCTACCCTTGTAAATAAAAAGCATCGCAGAAATCCGACGTGCTGGCCTACTGGTAGGCGTACAACTGGCACAACGTAAAATCGCTCTTAGGCTCAGATCACATACAAATCACACAGAGTGGTTAACAAGTGGTCGATATGGAGCGTTAGAAGAAGATGGTTACCATTTCAAGTGATATTTGTTGATGTATTATTTCCCTGAAATAAAATCACATTTAGGTGTCACTATCAACTACAAACAGCAGTTTGAGAACTCTGACAAGTGATATTTGTGATGATTATTTCCCCGAAATAAAATCACATTTTAGGTGTCACTTATCAAGCTACAAACAGCAGTTTGAGAACTCCTGACAAGTGATATTTGTTGATGTATTATTTCCCTGAAATAAAATCACATTTTAGGTGTCACTTATCAAGCTACAAACAGCAGTTTGAGAACTCCTGATAAAGAAAGAAAGAAGAAGAGAAACAGGGCGTATCTGCTGAAATTAATATCACAATAACACAACCCACTAGCTACAGATTGCAATTATTTATTCATTGCCTAACACCTTATATTGCAATATCTCACTGTACACAGCCTAACACCTCGGAAATCCACGGTATTTCCGTTTTCTGCAGCTAGCTGGTTCACTTTCTCGCCCTTTTGGCGACTACGAAGCAACAATTTAGCGGAACAAATTGATCATCAAAATATATTAACTTTGTTTATTGTTTCGTTGTTGTGCAAGATGGAATCAGAATATATGAAACAAATATCAGAATACTGCCAGTGAGGAAGATACAGGTATATACAAAGTTTGTATTTTTATTTAATTTGTTCGCAATTCTTCTTCTTTGGACGCTCCATATCGACCACTTGTTAACCCACCCTGTGTGATTTGTATGTGATCTCCATCTCTCTCTCTCGCGATCACCGCTTAGACTGATGTACCATGACCTCCTCATAAATCTTATTCATGTGGAAATCTAGATTAATGCAACCCTGGATTGGTGTGTTTTAAGTCACATCTTCAGCGACATTTGGAGCCCTGTCGCTTATACTTAGGCGATGTGTCTGGTTTCAGCCTGCGTTAACTCGGTTCGTTCTCCGCTTCTGTAGCTATCTAGTGTTTTTTACGGTATGGGTGCTAGCCCTTTCAAGCTGCGCCAACCTCCTTAGTCGCACCTTACGACATGCGTGCAGGTAACAGTGGTTCTATTCTTTACACCCCAATTTGCTTCGTATACCCAGTGACTCAAGAGCCGCAGTAACGCAGTTGTTAGTGAACTCGCTTCTTGGGCTAGTGGTCCGTGGTCATTTCCACAGTGGGCGTGGAATTTTTCCGACCTGTAATGGCTCTCAGGTCGACCAGCCTCAATTGGTTACCAGGAAAATTACTGGGAGGTAAAGGCAGCCTGCGTGATGTTGACCACATCACCCATAATGCCGACAGTCAATGAAAAACGGCCCTAACACCGTATTACCCTATATAACACATGGTATAATAAGGGCTCCTATATAAAGATTTTAGACACAGTCAAGAGTTCCAGTACATGACCAGGACTGGACGCGTTTACACAGGTGTGGGGTGACCCGTCTGGTCACAATCGACACTTTACTTGTGACAGTTTGTCAACAGTAGCTAGAAGCGGCTCGATTCTCTTCTAATAAGCCTGAATATGACAACTTACTGAATAAAAACCCTGTTAGTGATGTATTGTTCTTTTTTTGAACAAAACAGGGCGGGTTTGGTGTTGAAAGAATGTGTTAAGAAGCTAAGGAACAAGAGACAGAAGATTGAGAGAGAAGGAGAACAGTAATGATAGAGAGAGAGAGAGAGAGAATAGAAGTAGAGAGAGAGAGAGAGGTCTCTGTGGCGTAGGGTTAAGTCTCGTCCCCCTTGTGGTGCCGGGGCCCGTACAGGAAGCAAAGAATAGTACCACTCCAACCTACAAGGCGTAAGAGGCGACTGATGTAAGATCTAGAGAAGCTACTCTAGTAAATAAAAAGCGTCGCAGAAATTGAATGCGCTGTCCTACTTGTAGGTGCATAACTGGCAAAACGTACAACCGCTATTAGCTTCAGAACACATACATATCAAACAGAGTGGTTAACCAGTGGTCGATATCAAACAGAGTGGTTAACCAGTGGTCGATATCAAACAGAGTGGTTAACCAGTGGTCGATATCAAACAGAGTGGTTAACCAGTGGTCGATATCAAACAGAGTGGTTAACCAGTGGTCGATATCAAACAGAGTGGTTAACCAGTGGTCGATATCAAACAGAGTGGTTAACCAGTGGTCGATATCAAACAGAGTGGTTAACCAGTGGTAGATATCAAACAGAGTGGTTAACCAGTGCTAGATATCAAACAGAGTGGTTAACCAGTGCTAGATATCAAAGCAGAAGTGGTTAACCAGTGGTAGATATCAAACAGAGTGGTTAACCAGTGGTAATATCAAAGCAGAGTGGTAACCAGTGGTAGATATCAAAAGAGTGGTTAACCAGTGGTAGATATCAAACAGAGTGGTTAACCAGTGGTAGATATCAAACAGAGTGGTTAACCGTGAGAATATCAAACAGAGTGGTTAACCGTGGAATATCAAAGCAGTGGTTAACCAGTGCTAGAATATCAAACAGAGTGGATTAAGCAGTGCCTGAGATATCAAAGCAGTGTTAACCAGTGGTAGAATATCAAACAGAGTGGTTAACCAGTGGTAGATATCAAAGCAGGTGGTTAACCAGTGGAGATATCAAACAGAGTGGTTAACCAGTGCTAGATATCAAACAAGTAGGTTAACCAGTGCTAGATATCAAACAGAGTGGTTAACCAGTGGTAGATATCAAACAGAGTGGTTAACCAGTGCTAGATATCAAACAGAGTGGTTAACCGTGCTAGATAATCAACAGCAGTGGTTAACCAGTGAGTAGATATCAAACAGAGTGGTTAACCAGTGGTAGATATCAAAGCAGAGTGGCTAACCAGTGTAGAATCAAACAGAGTGGTTAACCAGTGTAGAGTATGTCAAACAGAGTATTAACGTGGTCGATATCAAACAGAGTACTAACTAGTGGTCGATGTCAAACAGAGTGGTTAACAGTGGTAGATATCAACAGGTGTAGAGAGCTTGTGAATATCAACAAGAGTGGAGAACCGTGGCGATAACTACAACAGAGTGGTAACCGAACAATGGCATATTCAAACAGAGGCTTAACCAGTGAAGCGATATCAAACAGAGTGTTGTCATGGTCGATATTCAAACGAGTGGTTACCGTGTCATATCAGCAGTAGATAGTAACAGTGGTAGATTCTAACAGAACAGTGGTTAACCAGTGGTAGATATCAACAGAGTGGTTAACCAGTGGTCGATATCAAACAGAGTGGTACACCAGTGGTAGAATCAAACAGAGTGGTTAACCTTGGTCGATATCAAACAGAGTGGTTAACCAATGGTAGATATCAAACAGATGTTAACAGTGGTGATATCAAACAGAGTGTCTAACCGTGCGTCGATATCAACAAATTGAGTGGTTCAACTCATGGTCGATATCAAACAGTGTGGTTAACAGTCGGTCGATATCAAACAGAGTGGTTAACGCAGTGTAGATATCAAACAGAGTGGTTAACCAGCTGTAGATATCAAACATGATGGTAACCAGTAGGTAGATATCAAAAGAGTGGTTAACCAGGGTCGATATTCAAACAGAGTGTTAACCAGTGGTCGATATCACAAGCATGCCGTTAATCCAGTGGTCGATATCAAACAGAGTCGTTAACCGTAGGTAGGATATCAAACGAGGTAAGGTTAACCAGTGGTCGATATCAAATAGAGTGGTTAACCAGTGGTAGAATCAAATCAGAAGTGGTTAACAGTGGTAGATATAAGACAGAGTGGTTAACCAGTTCTAGATATCAAAACAAAGTGATTAACCAGAGTTGGTAATTCAAACAAAGTGGTTAACAGTGGTCATATCAAACAAGTGGTTAACAGTGGTGGTGAGTATCAAACAGAGTGGTTAACCAGTGGTAGATATCAAACAGTCGGTTAGAACCAGTGGTGAATTCAAACAAGTGGCATACCAGTGGTCGATATCAAACAGAAGTGTTGATATCGTGGTCGATATCAAACAGAGTGGTTAACCAAGGGTCGATTCAACAGGTGGTTAACGTTAGTAATATCAGAACAATGTGGTTAAACGAAGCGTCGATATCAACAGGTGGTTAATCAGTGGTCGATATCAAGACAGAGTCGTTAACCAATGGTACATATCGAAACAATGGTTAACAATGGAGAATATCAAACAGGTGAAAACGTGTCGATATCAAACGAAGATGGTTAACTCTAGTGGTGATATCAAACAGAGTGGTTAACCATGGAGATATCAAACAGTGGTTAACAGTGGTCGATATCCAAACAGAGTGGTTAACCAGTGCTAGATATCAAACAGGTGATTAACCAGTGGAAATATGCACAGAGTGGTTTACCAGTGGTAGAATATCAAACAGGTGGTTAATGAGTGGTAGATAGTCAAAACAGAGGTTAATTAAAGTGGTAGATATCAAGACAGGTGGTTAACCAGTGCTAGAATATCAAACAGAGGGTTAACCTGCATATCAAACAGAGAATTGATGTTAACCAGTGCTAGATATCAAACAGAGTGGTTAACCAGTGGTAGATATCAAACAGAGTGGTTAACAAGTGTTAGATATCAAACAGAGTGGTTAACAGGCTCAGATATCAAACAGAGTGGTTAACCAGTGGTCGATATCAAATGAAGTGTGTTAACCAGGTGCTAGATATAAACAGATGGTTAACCAGTGGTAGATATCAAACAGAGTGGTTAACCAGTGGTAGATATCAAATCAGTGTTCATCATATGTGGTCGATATCATAAACAGAGGGTTAACCAGTGTAGATATCAAAGGTGGTTAACGGTTGTCGATATAAACAGAGTGTTACAGTGCTAGATATCAAACCAGAGTGGAACCGGATGGTAGATATCAAACAGAGTGGTTAACCGTGGTCTGATTATCAAACACAGATGTTAACCAGTGCTAGATATGGAGTGTTAGAGAGAAGATGATGAGGGTCTACTATAATCAAAATATTTTTCCTAAAAGAAATTAAACCACCATCGAAAACTAACATATAGCACGTGTAGAGAGCCTGTGAGAAAACTAACATATAGCACGTGTAGAGAGCCTGTGAGAAAACTAACATATAGCACGCGTAGAGAGCCTGTGAGAAAACTAACATATAGCACGCGTAGAGAGCCTGTGAGAAAACTAACATATAGCACGTGTAGAGAGCCTGTGAGAAAACTAACATATAGCACGCGTAGAGAGCCTGGGAGAAAACTAACATATAGCACGCGTAGAGAGCCTGTGAGAAAACTAACATATAGCACGTGTAGAGAGCCTGTGAGAAAACTAACATATAGCACGCGTAGAGAGCCTGTGAGAAAACTAACATATAGCACGTGTAGAGAGCCTGGGAGAAAACTAACATATAGCACGCGTAGAGAGCCTGGGAGAAAACTAACATATAGCACGCGTAGAGAGCCTGTGAGAAAACTAACATATAGCACGCGTAGAGAGCCTGGGAGAAAACTAACATATAGCACGCGAAGAGCCTGGGAGAAAACTAACATATAGCACGCGTAGAGAGCCTGTGAGAAAACTAACATATAGCACGTGTAGAGAGCCTGTGAGAAAACTAACATATAGCACGTGTAGAGAGCCTGTGAGAAAACTTACATATAGCACGTGTAGAGAGCCTGTGAGAAAACTAACATATAGCATGTGTAGAGAGCCTGTGAGAAAACTAACATATAGCACGCGTAGAGAGCCTGTGAGAAAACTAACATATAGCACGGGTAGAGAGCCTGTGAGAAAACTAACATATAGCACGTGTAGAGAGCCTGGGAGAAACTAACATAGCACGCGTAGAAGCCTGTGAAAACTAACATATAGCAGCGTAGAGAGCCTGTGAGAAAACTAACATATAGCACGCGTAGAGAGCCTGTGAGAAAACTAACATATAGCACGTGTAGAGAGCCTGTGAGAAAACTAACATATAGCACGCGTAGAGAGCCTGTGAGAAAACTAACATATAGCACGTGTAGAGAGCCTGTGAGAAAACTAACATATAGCACGCGTAGAGAGCCTGTGAGAAAACTAACATATAGCACGCGTAGAGAGCCTGTGAGAAAACTAACATATAGCACGCGTAGAGAGCCTGTGAGAAAACTAACCCATGAACTTTTGAGATTCCACATAGCACGCATAGAAAGCCTGTGAGAAAACATAGTAGTTATTGTTATTTATAGCAATTTTGTGCTTGGTTGCACAGTTTAATAGCAGTTTCCTTCCTATACAGCTAGTTACACTGCATATACAGAAACCACAATACATTTCTATGACATTTTCTTAACTATGACATCGGTATTCATGTATTTCCTCGCGATGTTGTGAGTCTGAAAGCGTCCAAGCAAGCATTTGGTCTCGCTACTGTTCGCTCTTCCCTGACTAAACTTCGCTTCCCAGTGGGATACCATTCATTGCCTTCAGAAGAGAAACTGCCATATTCTATCTTCCTCCCCTCTTCCTTCTTTTTCCCCCTTCACAGGCTGTGTTAAAACTACTAACAGCTTGAATTTGAAACTGAAATATGTGGTGATTTTTATACTTACCTAGAGCTTCTCCTGAAGCGTACGTTAGTCAACCTTGCAATATCTTTCCGTAGATCACGTTCAAGCTCTACTGATTCCGTTGAGCTTCAGAAATTTTGTTTGTGGCTTCCTAATTGAGAGACAGCGCTACCTGTGAAACACTTTTGCTATAATAATGACTCGCTGTTTGTTATCGGTGCCAGTGTTTGCTGTGAGTTCAGGGATAATCTTGTGACCCCCCCTGGCTGATCTCTACGTTCGAAAGCTGTAATATGAGCCTGCATACTGGGCAACGTTTAGTATAAGGTGCGAAATATGCATTAATAGAGTACTAAACACGAGAGGTTTTCAATATTTCAAATGTTACATCGACTTTCAATTTTGTCTTCATACAAAATCTGATAGAGAAGTCGCACTTCACTAATTGTCACTGGCCGTAAAAGTTCCGAGGGTACGAGGACTCAAGGCAAGTGGTTCGGACTACAGATTTCCTGTAAAGATCACACTTGAAGGATCTAATTTTCAAGTACCTCTGAAGTCGGTGAAGGTTCACCTGCATGGCGTGGGACACGTCAAATGGTAGAAGCAGGCCTTCACGCAAAAATCAGTCAGAAGCGTCATACGAGGTGTCATGGCTAAAGCCTGGATTCACAGCAGGCGAAAGCAGAAGAAGAAGAAGATGTATTCGTCTTCAGTCTCTTCACGACTAGTTCTTGGATGAGGACACTAAAATAGATTTAGAATCGACCCAGAGATTTAAGGAGTTACATGTCGCACAAGTAGAACTGGATGTCTGAGGGACAGAGTAAGGAGTGAGTTTAAACAGTGAAAGCACTGGAACCATCAGTATGCATACACTTCGATATATGTTGTGGAGACTGAGCACCTATAGGTTCGCATAGAGTGCTATAACGTCGGTTTAGTAACCAGTATGACAATTAAAATCGTGGCATATCCTTTACACGGGGTCGCTATCAACCACAGTAAACGAATCGTTGATGTTCTAGGCACCACTTATACTTTCAGTAGTTTGCGTTTGCTTTCTAAACGGGAAGGTCTACTTTTAACGTTAGTAAAAATCTACGGGAACAAATGTGCTTCCAAACTGAACGCCGCGGAGTTTGAACCAGGCTTACTTCAGTTATGATCGAGCTCACTTTCGCTAAGTCACAGACGTCCAGTGTGGCCAATGCAGTAACCAACAGCCAAACTTAAATTCTATTTTTCAATGGAGAAAAAAATTATATTACGTGAAAAACGTGTCGAATATCTTAGTCTAAACGAGAAGTATTATTCCCCCAACTCTAGGGGATCGCGCGCGAGAGAGAGAGAGAGAGAGAGAGAGAGAGAATTTCCTCAACTCTACCAAATCATCTCTTTATAAACAACTATAGTTTTCATTATTACCGTACAGAAGTGCTACATAGAACCAATAATGACATACGAGTGTGAGTCATGGACAGTATAGACAACAGATAGAAAAATTTCTGGCGGCCAGAGATGTAGTTTTACAGAAGAATAATGAGAATCATGTGGACTGCTAAAATGACGAATATAGAGACGCTGAATAAGGCCAAGACACAGAGAAAGCGTATTATCAATATAAGAAAGAGGCAATCATCATTTTTCAGACATATAAAGAGAAAGGTAGGGTTAGAACACATTGTGACAACCTAGTAAAATCGAGGGGAGACGAGACAGGAGAGAACATTTTGGACAGCCTGACATCATGGCACGGAAGAGCGTCAACATATTAGATGATAGCATGAACCAGGGACATAGATTTGTGAAGATCCATGATCGCCTACGCTAACCTACACGGCACCTGATGATGATAATAATACAATACAACAATTGAACCGAATGTTTCTCCACGCATACATTTAAAGTGTTTCCGCCTCTGCTAACTTCACTAGGATTTAATGGATAGAGCTATGAACAAAAATGGCGCATTCAGATTTCAACTAACAAAGTTTCTGTTCTATCCGCTTCATAAACATAATATTTGTACAGTGTCCCGTCAATCGCTAGGACCGTTCTCCTGACAGAATAAAGCATTTATATAACATTAAAATTCCTGTTACGCTGCCTGGTTTAGAAGTTAAACAAAGTGATAAGTTAAACCACCTGTTGAACTAAATGTTGGTTAGTTTAACTTTTCTGTATTTTTCTTTGCTTTTCATCGATTTATTTTGTTGAAGTCACCTACAACTAGACACATGCAGGTTTAAATGAGAGATGCTTCTTAATGTGTTGTTAAGTCTGGGTTCGATTCTCGATATATGTACCAGGTGTTCAGTAGCTAATATTAGTCTCAAACCTGGGCACAGTATGAGGCCTGGAAATGTATTAGGGGCTTACATAAGGTCTACGAACCCTGTTTGGCTGTATTAATTATCTATATTACATGCTTCAAGTATATGACACAAATAATCTCTTTTCTAATAATTTTTGAACCAATATATTGAACCAATTCTTATGTATGGCAGCGAATCATGGACACTGAACAAACAATCAATACGATCATTGGAAGCCACAGAGATGTGGTTTTACAGAAGAATGTTGAGAATTCCATGGACAGCAAAGAAAACAAACGTGGAGGTTTTAAATCAGGCCTGCACAAAGAAACCTTATCAAAAGAATAAGAATCCGACAATCAAGGTTCTTCGGGCATATAATGCGAAGAGAAGGTTTAGAACATTTGGTGACTACAGGTAAAATTCAGGAAGGAGAGATCGTGGAAGACAGAGGAGAAGATGTTGGATGGCCTGACATCATGGTTCGACAAAATATCGACGTCAGAACTGATTACATGCACCAAGCAAAGAGAGTTGTGGAGAGACATGATCGCCTAGGCCGGCAGGCATGGCATGATTGAATAATTTTGTCTAATTTGTATCATATGTCATTAGCTCCAGCCGGTGGTACGGGGTTCGTGCACCGTTGACAGGTCCTCAAGTAGATCAGACAAGAAAATATGTAAACAAAAGAAGAGGTAGAGGAGAGAAGAGAAATAGACATAAGGAACTGGATGCCTGAGGGACAGAGTGAGGAGTGTGTTTAATCAGCGAGGAAGAGTCAACTGGCGACATAACAACGGCTACTCAACAGGCTCTTGAACGCACATTGAAGCTCCCACCCCTACGCTTAACAGCAAGAGTGGACAACCAATTCTATCTTCCACCTGGAGAAAAACGACAATATCAAGACCACACTAAATAAACACGGATGTAACACAAGGTGGACCGAACTGGCACCGGCACGCAAATTAAAGCTCCCACTCCTACGCTTAACCGCAAGAGTGTACAACCAATTCCAACATCTACCTTGGGAAAGACAATGGACAATAGATATACATATAGATCTGAGATTTATACATCAGACATTCTGATAAATATGACATTAACTCTGGGTATTAATATATACAATTAACATATAGATAATGAGGAAGATAACCGATTGGTAGGTGTGAGGAGATGGCGAGTCGCTGACTGAATCAGGTAGCTGTAGAAGTCTGGGCAA